>APFE030660214.1:0-11623 GCA_000404065.3 Pinus taeda | reverse complement strand
TTAGTAACCCCAATTAGTGGGCTAAAACCACATGACATTATGGAATGGCATTTATCATTGATTTTGGTCATTGAATAGTCAATCATTAATAATTTTTTAAGCTCCTTAAATCCCTCCAACATTCTCTATAGAAGCCCCTCTCAACTCTATAAAAAGAAATCTCATATATCATCCAAAAGGAGTGATTGTAGAATGTTCACTATAAATGTACTTCTATGAAGTATTAGATGCTAAAATTAAAACCCATTTGCACTGAAATCCTGATGAACATTGTGACCGAATTACTGATCTTGCTTCGCTATATTTTCAGAGATATGACCTGTGGAAGTTAGGGTTTTTGAAGGTTCATCTCAAAAAGGTGACCTTGGGAAAATAATTATAACTCTCTCTTTGAGAAATGGATTGGAATTCTGTAAATAGTGACAGATAGTGCATGGAATTTAGTTTTCTGTATATCAATTTCAGAGCCCAGAGAGGAAAAAATGACATGTGGCACTCCGTACAAGTTTGCTCTACTAAACTAGTCCATAATTAGGTCATTGTGAGAGATTAGGCATAACTTTGCCTTGAAGAATCCAAATCAAGGTAGACCTATGGCATTGGAAAGAAGATGCAGAGGGCTAATACAATGCCAAAGATCACATATTGGGGATTTGAAATCAAAGAGATATATCAAATTCAATATCATTCTCCTAGAAGGAAAGAAAAAAACTAGATCAAGTGTTGTCAAGGGCTGCAAAGACTTTCTAGGGTATAAAAGAGAAAGGTTCAACAAAATGATATAGCATAGGTAAGCTCCAGGTAAGTATCTTTTGTATCTTCATGTTCGTCTCTTAATTTCATTAGGTTCTTTGTATTCTAATTTTTTGTCTTTGTTTAGCACTGACATATGCTCAGCAAGATGAGGTAAGTTTTGCTATTATCATGTCATGGGTATTTCCTTGAAGACTTTTTGCTGGTATTATATATTCATGAAGAGAAGACTCGGTGCATAATCAAATTTTGTGAAGAGTGAGAAAGGGTAGCATTAAAATAGCAATGATCAAGGTGCAGAATAACAACAAGAAGTTCACCACATGAAGTCTTCAAGTGGGCAGCATTGCCCACAGTCATTGTAAAAGTATCATTGTACATAGTCATTGTAAAAGCATCATTGTAAAAGTTGTACAAGTGTCTATTTGCCAAGAATTGAAGAGGTAGTGTCGAGAGGTCTAGGATCATCATTAGCTGGTTGTGGATAGTTGGGGTTATGGTCTAGTGCGTCTTATTCTTCTACATCATTCTATATCATTGTAATGTGGGTCATTTTCCCTGGTACATGAGTCAATTTTTCTTTTATTCTTCTACAGGGTGATAGGGTGGTGCTAGGCTGGTGCATGAAGTCACCAACAAGTTCAAGCATGAGAAAACTTCAGGGTGGTAGGGTGGTGCTAGGGTGGGTTGTAGCTCATTAGGTGTTGGGGCATCCGTTAAGTTGACTACTGAAGAATTTTGGGCATTGGAGCATCCATATAGTGGGAACTAGAGAAGAATACTTTTCTATATTCTATGAAGTTGGAGATTTCTTTTCAATTGGAGGTTAAGATTAAAGAATTATTAAAAAAGAGTTTAGGTGGTTTTTGTCCTAGATAGGGTTTCCACCTTAAAAACTGCGTGCATTTGTGTTCCTTTTGTTTACTGCTATCATTGTACAAACACTGATAATAATTGAATATTAACTAATGCTATGAAAGATTAATAATAACTAATTGTAAGGGATACTAATTCAACCCCCCCACTCTCATTATTTACAAAAGTAAGAGGAAGCAAATATCAAGTAGGGAAAGGTAGGATCAAGCAGCTTCAACAAGCTTCATTGCATGTATCAACTTGCAGGTGTATTTTGCATGCTAGATTTGGCATGCAAGGGATTGCATGTGTTTCTTTATATCATGCCATGGGTTTTGCCATGTGTGAAAATATTTTCAGCCTAGCCTTGCCATTTCCTAATCGCTTTGATGAGTTGGGTTCTCTCATGAGGTTTGTGTGGGTTGTCCATATTGGATTTGAAGCTAAGTCAGAGGGATCTCCGAATTTAAAAACACATGGTGGTAGTGGTCCTTGAACTAGACTGAAGATGCATGAAGCCATTGTCCTAATAACCCTTGAACTAGACTTTCCGTTGCGGTAAAGCCATATTGTGTGCCTCGGTGGGCCTAGGAATTCTGGGATTGAATGCATGGTAAATCCTGGAGAGTATGTCTCGGTGTAGGGCCTAGTGATCCTTGGATCAGACTGTGGATGCACGGTAAATCCTGAGAGACTAGGAGGGACTCAAATTCCTCACGGTGTAGGCAGAGAATTTTGGGGGCATCCACATTGATTGGTGTTTTAATGTTCTCTATGAGTCCCACATTCATGCTTTGAACATGGCACGGGGGTGATTGGCTGAAGAGAGACTTGGCTCAACCAATCTATGGTCAGGTGGAACATGGTAATCCCAAATGCGGTCGATTCATTGCAATGATTAATGAGAAATTCATTCCATTTATTTCCATGTGTAAAATTACTAATCCATATATGGATTTTTATGGCTGATATGTTTATTGTAATTATGTTCCTATTATGCTGGATATATGTTCATTTTATGGCACCAACTATGTTTGGCTCTCAGCATGTTTTTACCTGCAATTGAATGGATATTGTATCTATGACATAATAAGTGATAAGGTAGAAAATGACATGAGGAAACAATGGTTCATTGTGATTCTCATATAAGTAAGAGATCCCTACACTTAACTCTGTTTTTTACACCTATAGGTTACATGTTGATGATATGTTTGATGAAATGCATGTCATGGCTGGTAGGGCTCTAATTAAGGCCTTGATCAACTATTTAATTTTGAATCATTGTTTCCTCGTAATTTAATTCATTCTAAGCTTTCATTCCATTCTGGGCAGTGGCTTGGGCTCTGGGCTTGAAAAATTGGCTCAAATCCTAGAGTCACTGGCACAAAACTGGCAAGTTTGGACCACAGTCACTAGCAGGCAGGCCTAGGAGAGTGACGTTAGGTCTTTGGTCACTCCCTTACCCATAGAATGAGAACAACTGAGCCTTAAATTGTCTAGAACAACAATGAGACCCAGGGACAAGCTCTCTAAGTGGTTGACTTGTCTCCGGAGGGTTCTGTTGATGGTGTTGGATGGCTGCATGTGATGTTCTATTGATTCCATTTCCTTAAGATTACCTAGGAGGTCGAATCTGATCATGGTAGCCTCTCATCTCATGTTTACCCCAGTTGGCATGGTCACTTGGCTTTATGTGGGAGGAAGGTGTTACATACAAGGTGGTTTGACATTGAGCATTGGTATCCAATGGTGAACGAAGTTGTGCTGTGGAGATTAGTGCTATGTAAAGAAGTGTAAGGGTGTGTATTTATGTATAATAGAGCATGATGATGCATAATAAGTTGTTGGAGTGTTGCTACAAGAGAGATCTCATGACAAGGATATCATAAACACCTTTGTTTTTGGAACACCCATATTTGGAGAGTGAATCGATCACATGGATGACCATGAGCTTCAATTAATCACTCTGCAACATTGCACACTGGCATTCGAGACTTGGCTATCATCTATTGATGTTATCATCACAAGCAACAAGACCTAAGAGGTTCATCTAAGACACTTGGACGGAACACATTACATCAAGAGAAAGTATTTCCAGCCATGGCTTGTGATTAGGGTGCGATTTGGCAAGTGTGGCTTGGGGATTATCCAATCTGTTGTCTGGGTAGCACGTACTCCACCTTTGAGCCCAAATTTAGGGAGATGTGTGAGACTGATTGGGTGAGACATTCTGAGATCACTCAGGATCATATATAGTGGTCAATGGACTCATCTTAAAGGCATATGTTTAGAATCCAGGTAGTTTTGGGCAACACCTACATGAGGCAACATAACATATCTCACATTGTGGTATGGTAGACGCATGGAAGTCTCGCATGCACCAGACTGATTCGGGATGTATGGAGTACATATACTGATTTCATGCAGGGACGCGAGACATGTTACGAGTTGGTGCCAACAATTATTAGGACTATGTAGCAGTTGTTATGGTTATTGGATCTAGGGATTCAATTGGATGATTGGTCACTGTATTTTGTGATGAGAAGGATCAGGGTAGAGAGTGACTCAACTCACTCTTGGTTTGACATGTGTAGGAGTGCCATGGAATTTGTTTCATGGCAATGAAATTTTTCCTTGTTACTGTTATGGACTGAGATTGGAAGTATATGGGTAAACATTGATATCTTGGAGATGTGAGGATAGGGTGAACTTGGCCTTCACAGATTTTTTACCATTAGGTTCAAAGAGGAAGGTTACAATCTACATGTGATGGGTAGTCTGTCATAGTCAGAGTGGTGCAACATTGGCTTGGTGGCACCCTTTTAAGACTAGCATGGGATCAATGCATCACAATGTTTCATGGTTCAACTACCATTAGGGGTGATATGGTTCCTACAGGGGGAGATCATTCAGATCATCCATTGGGTTTTAGTGGTTTGTTGTTGGCATGGGGGACTTCAGCAACATGGTGGGATGATCAACATGAGGAGATTATGGTGAGCTCATGCAGGCGAGAATTCATTTCCATAGGGGTTGGATTGTATCTTTAGGAGTCTAATCCTGAAGTACATGAGATTCACTACTTAGTAGGGTAGATTCACATTGTGTTACTCATGATTTTTTACTATTATGATGCTATACTCATGGACAGTATACAGAGGGCTTCTGGGGCTTCTACCTTGTTGGAAAATGAGTGGAGGAAGATGTGTTTTACTTTGATTAGGATGGCTTGGGATCCTAGTATGAAGGGACTCATTTATGATAGGATAGTGCATGAGATAGGGATGACTTAGTGGCATATTTGGGACCCTAATATTGTTTGCAATGATTGTTTGGGATAGCACATAGTGGGGGGGAACTTGTTCAAGCATTTCTTGAGGACAAGAAATGTTTGATAGGGAGGACTGTCATGTCCTCAATTTTTGTGAGTGAAAAATTTACGAAGTATTTTTTCCAATTTTGGAGATATTAAATAAAAGGGAGAAGATATCATTTTGTGGGAGAAAAGTGGAAATTATTATATTAATGGAGAATGGTGACAAAATAATATTTTATCATAAAAAGCAGGTAAATTATTATTTTAGTGGAGAATGACAGAAAAGTAATATTTTATTAGAGAATGGAAAAAAATTATTATTTTATTGGAATGGTGGAAAATTATTATTTTATTGAAATGATGGAAAAAGGTGGAAAATATCCCCTACTAATAAAATAATAAAGAAAAAGGGATGATCTAGAAGCTAGAGGGAGGCTCCATCAAAAATTATAAAATGAGGAGGAACTCAACTGGAAATCATTCTATCTTATCATTTCTATTTGAAATCTAAACTTGAGTTCTCTTGAGTTGTTTAACCAAGACAACCAGTGTTCCTTAGCACAAATAATTTCCAAGAGGAAATTCCACTTCTATCGTCGAAGAACTTTGAGTGTCATCTTAGTGAGGATTTGGGGGAGTCTATTTCATGACTTCCATTGGAGTTTATTGCAAAAGATTTACACAATAATTTGTTATTTCTACAGGTAGAGGAAAAAATGCGGAGGTTATTTAGAACAACATCTTTCTATTATAGGTGTTGGGTAATTGCAGGAGATTTTTTATTAGTTAGAGGAGGAGTTTGGCACCATTTTTTTATATATGTTCCTGTATCTTTTGGTTGGGCCAGATTTTCTCTTATAGCACTTGCACAGGGGTTGGAGAAAAAAGTTTTTGTTGGCGTTTGGTGTTGGTATTTGTCAGAAGTTTTTAATTGGGAGTGATAGATATTTACCGAAGGATATTTGTGCACAATCTCTCAGCCATTTTATGGAGTTTTGTTTATCATTTCTTAACAATTCCTCTCATGTTGGGCACAAAACCACGCCACTAGAAATTCACTTTATTTTAGGCATTTCAAGTCAGCTGGATTTAGCCCAAATGATTTGTGGGTTTTGTTGGTTTAGGTGTGAGAAGCCTATAACTAATTTTATATAATTTTCAAGGAAATATTCGATAAGAATTGTGCATTCTTATTGTAGGGCATATTGCTCATTAGGTGGGTATTTTGCATCACATTGTGGGTTCGATTTTGGGTTGGAGTTAAGCCAAACCATTTCCTGGTTTTTATGGGTTTGGTATGAGAAGCTCTAGGTAAATTTTCATAATTTCTTGAGTAGTTTCGAGGGAATAAATTCTAATTCTTCTCGAACAACAACAATAAGAGCAATAATATTTTATGGGTAACTTGCACCTTTTGGGATATTTCAGGGTCATCTAGAATTAGCCTAAGATTTTTCTGGGTCTTGTAGATTTTGCTGAGAGAAGTCCCTAATGAATTTTGGAGCAGATTTGAGGGCATAAATCACAATTCACCTCCAACAACAACACTAGTAGAACTTATAGGTAGTAATTCATAGGTGCAACTTATTGATTTCAAGTTTTATTTCGGAGCCCTGATTTGTTATGGCAACAAATCTTTTGGGGCCATCACACAATTATTTCTATCAAGATCTTTGCGTGTAATTTCTCCAGTAAATAAATAAAGCTGCTCAATCCTCCATTTCTTATGTTATTTGCAATTGTGGTATTTTTAGGTTTGTTTGGAAATGCTATTTTATTTTTGTCGATATTTGATGGTTCTTGTTTTGCAATTTCTTAGAGAAATTTATAGTAGAAATTTTCAAACAATTTTTCGAGAAAATTAAGAATAATTCTAAACCAAGACATTACATTTTTTTTATGTTATGTTTTTTAATGTCACGATATAACCAAAATGCTTACATATTTTCTTTGATGTTATGTTAGGTAATGTAAGAATATAACCAAAATGCTTGTTTTTTTAAGATTCTATGTAATGAGTAGGTTGCTGAATTCCTTGGTCTCCATTGAGACAAAGAGAAACTTGCTATGTCTAGAAGAAAAAGTAATCACTACATGGATGGACAATGTACTTTAGTTTTGAAGACATTTGAGGCAATAATTTTCTTTAATTTACAAAAAAAAAACATTCCATAAAAAGCCTAATTCCCACTATTAGCTGTAGGACGAGCTTTATTGTTGTTATAATAGTGGGATTTGCAAAGCATTCATTGAATTGGATTATGTACTATTATGAATTATATGAAGGTTAATGAGTCTTTTTAAATTTATCAAATAAAATAACAAAATAAGTTTTTGGTTGTGATATATTTAGTTTAAGTAGTTATATTTAAAAAATATTAATTTTGATAATCAAAGAAGATATTTGGTAACATTATATATTTGATGATATAATTGTAAATATTTTAATAGAGTTAGATTCACATTTAGGGCATGTAAAGTTTCCCTGTAATAATTAAGAAAAAATGATATCTAAAATTTACTTAATTAATATAATAGAATAAGAGTTATGAATGTTTAAAAAAAAGAGCCTAAATTTTTATTATAGATTTTATTTATTTGTAGAGTATAATTTCAATTACAACTAATTTTAACATTGACATGGACATAAGTAGAGTAATATTCTAATTAGATAAATTGATGTAGATTTTACTTATTTAGATTTACTTAAATATAGAGTATAATTTCAAATACAACTAATTCTAATATTGACGTGGACATAAATAGAGTTAAATTGTAATTAGATAAATTGAAAATATGCTTTAAAAAAATAGTTTTCTTATTTTTTTTTTAAATATTTACCCTTGAAATTGGAATCATCATAAATATTATTGGCTATTTTAAAATTAATTTTGATAATAAATTTCATTTTTATTTTACTTTTGAGATCATAATTCTTATGTATATTGTTAATGCAATTTAAAAGCTTCTTTGTTTACCTCAAATAAAGTTTAAAGAAAAATGTTAGTGTCATTTTTGCAGCTCAAAATACCTAAATACATTGTTAATAAAATTTGAAGAGATAAATATTTATCTAAAATTAAATTAAAAGGAAAAAGATCAATATAATTTTAATATATATATATATATATATATATTATATATATATATATATAATATTATATTTATTACTATTTTGTAAAATGAAGAAGCAAGATTTAATCTCTGCTTTTCGAGAAATTATATAGTTCAGTGTTTTAGGTTTTCAATTTGAAAAACAAACTTCAGAAGTACTCTCATGGTAAGAGGAATTTAAATATAGAAATTATATAGTTCAGTATTTTAGGTTTTCAATTTGAAAACCAAAGTTCAGAAGTACTCTCATTGTAAGAGGAATTTTAATATAAATTAAATAATGTGTAAGTGTCAGGTTTCAAATGAAATTTGTTTATTCATTTAGATTGTTTATAGTTATACATATGAATGAGTGATTATTGGGTTTTATCTCCATATTATTCTTCATTTTCATTATTTATTATTTATATTATTTATACCTATTCACCCAATCCCCATGATTAGTTGTCGACATTCTTCCTCTTAATCTCAAGGACTGTTGGTGAGTCCAAGCATCGTTATGAATCTTTCAATCTTTTCTCTTCCAAGCGCTTTAGTGAAAATGCCTTCAATCTACTCATTAGTGGAACAATGATGTAAATGGATTGTCTTGGCCTCAACATGATGTCGAATCAGATGGTATTTTGTAATTATGTGCTTCGTTCTATCATGGAACTTTGGGTTCTTGGCCAACTTTATTGCGAAAGTGTTGTCAATCATGAGTGGAGTCGAATGTACTTGTTTTACGTGCAAATCTTCCAAAATTTCCCTGAGCCACACAATTTCTTTTGTTTCCTCAACTATTGCCAAATATTCTGCCTCTGTTGTGGAATATGATGGAATTGATTGTTTGCATATCTCTAATAGACAACTCTTGATCCAAGACTCATAGCATAACCAGTAGTAGATACCCTAGTTTCTTTGTCCCCATCAAAGTCTGAATCAGAGCATCCAATCAAGTTGAAGTCGCCCACTTGTGTATACTTGAGTCCAAAGTTTTGAGTTCCCTTCAAGTACTTTAGAACTCTTTGTGTAGCAGACCAATGTCCCTCACAAGGCTTTTACATAAACCTGGAGAGGATTCCAACAACAAATGAAATGTCTGGTCTAGTAGTAATCTTTTAGTCGAGACTTCCTACAAGCGATCTATGTGTTGTTGGATCTATATGTGTTGTTCCATTGGAGTAGTTATAGGATTGCACTCAACCATGCCAAATATGTTCAACAAATCTCCAATGTACTTCTTTTGAGAAAGGAATATAGACTTCAGATGTTGAGTTACTTCAATACCGAGATAGTAATGAACAAAGCCCAAATTAGTCATTTCAAAACCTTTCCTCAATTCCTTCTTTATGGATGTAATGTATTCCCTGTCTTCAAAAGATCATCTACATATACCACAAGATATACAACTATTTTTCAAACTTTCTTGATAACCAAAGTTGCATCATCAAGATCATAATGTTTGAAATTGAGTTTCATAAGATGCTCAATTAACTTTTCATACCAGGCTCGCGATGCTTGCTCTAAGCCATACAAGGATTTCACAAGTTTGCACACCTTATGTTCTTGTCCTTTCACAACAAATCCTTTAGGCTGAGACATAAAAACATTCTCTTTTAGATCTCCATTCAAGAAAGCAGTTTTTACATCCATTTGATGGACTTTCCAATCATTCTGAGCTGCTAGGGCAAAGAGTGTCCGGATGGTAGCCCATTTTGCTGTGGAAGAAAAAGTTTCCTCATAATTGACCCCTTCCTTCTGTGCAAAACCTTTTTCCACAAGTCTGCCTTTGTGCTTGTCAAGTGAGCCATCAACTTTATACTTGTTCTTGTAGACCCACTTGCAGCCAATTGGTTTGGTTCCCAATGGAGGATCAACCAGCTTCCAAGTGCCATTCGTTATCGAGGCATCATACTCCTTTTGTATCGATTCTTTCCATTCATCATGAGAAGTGACTTCTTTGAAGGAAGTTGGTTCAAAATCTGTAGACAAATTCAATTCATAATCATAAGAAACATCCATATAAATAGGTGAATCACAATCATCTACATCACCTCAAATTTGCCCGGTTGAATTTCTTGTTCCTGTCTTTCCAACCTGATCAAGATGAACACTTTCAAGTGTATTTGTTAGCCACTTTGGGGGACCTTTTTGAGATGGTATAGGCTTCTAAGGTGATTGAGTTGGGACTAAATCAAGACTGGGTCTCTCGATTCTATTAATCACATCACTCAAAGTATCATTAGTGGTTGGAGCAAATATGAGATTGTACATCATTTTCAATCCATGTATGAAAGTTCTTGAATGTTTGAAAAGTATCAGATTTATTTCTCAATAAATAAACCCACCACATTCTGGTGTAGTAATCAATAAATTTCATCATATATTTATTTCCGTTTGCAGAAGGAACAGGCACTGTACCACATAAATCTGAATGAATGAGTTCAAGTTTTCTATGTGCTCTGGAATGTGAATCATAAAAAAATTGTTTTCTATGCTTTCCAGGAATGCAAGTATCACATTGCTTAATTTTCCTAAGAATTGTAGGAGAACTAGTAACACCATTTTTCTTCAGCAAGCCTAAGCTGTCATAGTTCAAGTGTTCAAATCTAGAATGCCATAATAAACTTGATGGAAATGTACCTTCACCATAATGAAAATTGTATGAGAAATTTTGTCCACGAGCAGAGGTACTTTGTAGCCTGAGAAGCCTTTCTTCTTCTATCCCTATCATGACAAATGAGTGATCTGATGCTTTTCTCACCTCAACCTTGCCATCAAACATATGAATGGAGTGTCCTTCCTGGCGGATGTGGACCAAGGACAGCAAGATTCTCCTCTTTTCAAAAGCTTTCTCTCTCTCGGCAAATTTATTCACAAGGGAGTCAAAGGTAATTTCTTTGAGGTTTCCATTTTCTTGCAATGACTCAAGATGATTTGAGTAAGTGGGATAAAGTGGCTTGACAAAAGCTATCAGTGGAATGTCCAGTTCAACATAGTGACTTTGATATCATGCCTAATAGATTTTAGTTCTGATGCAAGAGCGAGAGGATCATCATTTTGTAATTCAAGGATGAACAATTTAATCATGGGTTGAACAACTTTAAGTGCATAGTGTGAGTCATAGAGTTTCTTCAGTTTTTGTAAGGCTTCGAAAAAAATTTAAAATGGCGAAATATGGTGACTCACCTCTTCATTTACAGATGCTGCAATCAAGGCATATGCCTTATTGTTCTTGTTTTCCCAAATGGCGAATTCCTTGTCTAAGGTAGGCTTTGTTTATTCATTGTCTCCTTCTCCAACACAAACTCCTTTCCAAAACTCATAAAAAATGAGAGTATGTTTGATCTTTCGAAACCACTCAGGATAGTTCTCCTTCCTGTTGAAAACCAATCCCACAATAGATATCAATGAATGCATTTCTTTTTGTAAAAAATGTATATTATCTAAATGTACTCAGCTGGCAAAAGAATTTCACATCTGATGTAAAAAATATTTGTACTATAATAGCAATATTCTGAAGAAAAAAAAATGCAATTCTGGTAGCAATATGATAGGGTATTATTGGGGGAGGGATTATATGGGGAAGGAGTGGTATGAAAG
>APFE030660212.1:39928-101142 GCA_000404065.3 Pinus taeda | reverse complement strand
GGATTTAATCAATCTAAGGTTCAGGTGTTTAATGAAGAGGCCCAGAGTTGATATATCCATAAGGAGAAAGAAGAGGAGATTGGATGTCCTAGCAGAGGCATCACAGCAGGTTGACTAATCAGAATTTTTGCATGAGGACATGCAATACCCTCGCAGTGGGGGTATGTAGAGCCTCTACTCTACACCTACTTATCTACCATTTTCCTCAATCTTTCCTTATCTTTCCTTATCTTTTGCCTCATTTTCACCATAAAACCACCCAGATCATTACATTAGGTGTTATTAAGCATGATTAAGTAAGTTTTTCTAATGGATGACTATTTGTTTAGATTTTGACTTACTTGCAGGCATCCCGCAACTATCTGATGATCCTGCAGCTATTTGAAGATCCTGCAACTATCTGAAGATCCTGCAGCCTTTTTGTTAAATGCAATGTTCCACGTGTCGGTTTGCCAGATGAGCCACATGGGCACTTAGGTGTCAACGTGCTCGAGGTTCCTGTCCTATTTTTCCAGCCATCCACGTCATCTTTATCCACGGTCAAAGTTGGGCAAGTCACGGTCAACTCAAGGAAGTTTAACGGTGATTGTGACCTGCTTGGTCACGTCATCTTAAACGGTGATTTGTCCACGTTCTACAGATGGCAGGGGACATGATCCAACATGGGATTCATTACCCATGACGACAGAACCACTAACTCTTCCACGCAGCCGCATGAAGTGTCAAGGAACCATGAATACGCATAACAGTTTATTTACTTTTCAGTTAATCAGTTGCACGGATAGGCTATCTTAGAAACTTCTATAAATAGCTGCGTCTGTGTACGCTCATTAGGCTTTTTATCAGTTGTAATTTGATGAACCTGTGTTACATTTTAAAGCATTCTGAACTCTATTTTTAGTGCTATCCTAGCACTCTGTTTTATACATTTTCTGCAATGAAGAAGTAGACATAGCATTGTCTTGAAGTTTCCAGATCTCTGAGTTTTCTTTGTGGCTGAATGGACAGAGGGCCCCTGCTCATTTGTGCCACTGTAAATTATTTTATGTGCAGTAGCATTTCCTTTACTTGTTCATTTCCTTAAGCATTTATAGTTTCCTTTATTTGTTTTCCTTTCTTTTAAACTGATCAGTGTTATTTTCTTGCAGATTTCTTTTAGCCCGGGATTTGTGTGTGTATTTGCTTTAATGTCTAATGGTAGTTGCAGTTGTCTTATTCATTATGCTGCCCTCTTTACTCTGTTTTTTTTAGATTAGCTTTAGCATAGTTTTACAAGTTGGATGCTAACTAGTTTATGCTCTCTTTATCATGAATAGCTTATCTTTCAAGAGAACAGAATATTGATTAATTGCAGCTTGTATTTGAGTAGATTTGGCTTGTGATACTAACACTTTTCCCACTTGTTTCACACAATCACATATGTAGGAGCAGTATGTTGGAAAAGGTTTAGTAGTGTTACAATTTGTCAATTAAAGTAGATTAGAGTTTTTATCAATTCTTGGATTTGTCTTTAGCTACCTTCTAATCGTGTTTTATGCAAATACGCAGTAGAAGCAGAGAGTTAGAAGGAGATCATCACTAACATCAATCCTTGAAATGATTTTCTTATTTCTTTTATTTGCAGCAGTATGGATAGAGACTAATGCCATTGGATTGTGGTCATTTACTTTCAAGTCATTTTGATTTATTCATTCTTTTCAAGTTCTTTTCTATTACAAATTCAGCAAGCAATTAGAAATCACCATCACACACACTTTCACTCATATAAAGATCACCTTTCACACACTTGCACTCATTTGTCTATAATCATCATTCCATTTTAGGAAGATAAGTTAATCATAAACAACCCCCCTAAACAACAAAAGCTCTAAGAAAGTTACTTAAGTACATATAGTACACCCTCACTTCATCAGCTTATGAGCCCCGGGTTGACAATTAATACTAGCAATTTAGATAACAATAAATTGACTAAACACCCTTGTTGCTTCGTTTCGGTCATTTAGGTGCCCATGTAAACTCATTCGGGTGGGTCATTTGAGGGCGTCTGTGTCAACTCGTTCGGGCGGGTCGGGTGAGGGCGTCCATGTGAACTCATTCACATGGGTCGTGTTATCACTTAAGAAGCAATTTCTAAATTCACATCAGTTTGATTGTGAGGGTTAGGTGCTAGTCTCAGTTCAGTGTTTCCATGTTTACTTTAGTGTCCAAGTCTTAGGAGCCTTCGTAGTATGGTTAAATAAAGGTCAATAGTTCGTTCTCATTCACCACTGGTCCCATAACTTACATATATTCCCTGTATCAAGCTTGTTTTAAAGGTTCTTATGTGTTACGAAACGCTTTAGGTGTTTTCGTAGCACAAACACAGTTTAGGTGTTTTCTTAGTGCATAACCTAGTTTTTACACTGGCTCCACTACGAAATAAGAGATTCATGCAGATCCGCAGCAAATCTTTCTCAGTTGTCATATCTATCAAAATCTGTTATGTTTGCATCATCTCCTGTCATCTTATACACTTCGCCTATCATGTCCAACTCCTTATCCTCATCATTAGAGTTGTTAGGTACCTTGGTACGCTCGGGTTGCAAATTTCAAGAAGAGCCAAGTATTCACAGTCATAATAATGATTGCATTCATTGCATGAGGAACAAGTCGGAAAATTTTTAATTTGAATTGCTTGAACATCAAGTGAGGCAGTATTCAAGCGAGGCAGTGATCAAAGGTTGAGACAGTGCCAGTCTTTCAAATTTTCATTATGCTGGAGTCTCATGGAAGGGTCTAAAGAAAGAAAGGAGCATAGGTTAGGCAGATGTTTGAGGAGTGAACCTAAAGGTTTGGACATTATCTTGAAGAACAAATAATTTGGACGTGCATTCAAGCAGGTTGGCTTTTGGAATTTTTCCAAGAAACTTCAAGGAGGTCATGCGCAAATCACCAAGGAATTTTCCTTGAATTTCACAAGACTGAGTTCAAAAGTTGGGGTGCTTGAATTGCAAATTTCACCAGAGGTAATATCCATAGTCACTGAGATTCCAAGGGGACAAGAAATATGGTTTAAAATTTTCAAATTTGATATGACCCCGTGCAAACAATTTCTGAAGCTAGAGTTCATTGACTTAGATTTAAACAAGTCTGTGCCCAGAAATTTTGTCAATGACTCATATGCCAATTTACTTACTTGCATACGAAGGTACTTTACCTGTGAGGGGAGATATCGTAAGGTGTATTCATATCACTTCAAGCTACTGCTGCATTTCACAGGAAAGGTATATCTTGATTTACCTTTCTACTTTTTTTCGTAGTCTAGGAAAAATGTGCGACAAGGTTCACTAAAGAAGGAAGCCTGAGAGACCTCATTGTTTCACCATGGCTTAGTCAAGTTGATCATTTTGCATGACCTCCAAAGAATAGAAAGGGACTAGTCCACATTCATATTTATGTCTGGCTTCAAAAATGAAATTGGCCTTAGTCCTCAAGCTATGAAAAAATCTCCACCAGAAAATAGTCATTGTGCAGAAACAAGATCTAGGAGATTTGTAAAATTGAAGGCTAGGAAATAGGTAAAGGAGCCCACCAGAACACTGATAATCCAAGACACACCCCAATAGTCCCAGAAAGAGAAAACTTAGATAAAATAGGGTGTACATGAATCATCTACAGGTGAAGTAGTTCAGATAAGAATGACTAGGAGCTAGTTACCTAAAGAAAAAGGCAAGACAGTGGTTACTGAAGAAAGCTCGGTTTCAGAGGAAAACCTACATGACTTACTGCAAGCCATTGATATTGAAGAGTCTCCCCTGGTTCAAACATATTTTATAGAATCAGGTAAAGACAAGACCAAAAAGATCAAAGCCTCGAAAAAGCTGAAGTTTGATGATCAGGTTGCTAAATTTGTCTTTAAGCCAAGAAGACCTGTGACGAGGTATTTCAAATAGGTACAAGAGATGTTGCCAGAAGCAGGTGAAACAGAGGAGATCATAAAAGCTCATGATAGACCGTTGACTTTGTTAGAAACATCATCATAGCTGCATAAAGAAAATAGAACTAAGACAGTTATCTCTACACGTTTGTTCGGGTCGTGTGCCCATGGAAACCCCAAAATTTCGTTTGGGTCGTGCACCCATGGAAACCCCAAATTTTGTTCAGGCGGGTCGGGAGATGTCATGTGTGGGTTCCCGTGCAAACGCGTTGGGGCAGGTCAGGTTGGGTCGTGTGACGACGCCTAGGGCACACGTGGCTGTATAAAAAATGCTAAGTTGTGAGCGGGGGCGGGATTTGTGCACGATCGTGTTGTCTGTTTGCCCGAATCTCCCTTGTGCCTTCATTTTGGTCGTGTGTCGCAGCCCATGTAAACTTGTTCGAGCGGGTCATTTTTCATGTAAACACTCATTCGGGCGGGTCGTTGGCCATGTAAACTCGTTCAGGTGGGTCGTTTGACGCTGGCCGTGTAAACTAGTTCGGGAAAGTCATTTTCCATGTAAACTCATTCAGCCGAGTCATTTGAGGGCGCCCGTGTAAACTCGTTCGGGCGGGTCGGGCGAGGGCGTCCATGTAAACTCGTTCGAGCAGGTCGGGCAAGGTCATCCATGCAAACTAGTTCGGGCGAGTTGAGTTCGGGCGTTCGCGCAAACTCATTCGAGCGGGTCGTTCGGGAGAGGGTGTCCGTGCAAACTCGTTTGGGCAAGTCATTTGGGAGAGGGCGTTCGGATGGGTCATTTAAGGGCATCCTTGCAAAATCATTCAGGAAGGTCAAGCGACAACGTCCATGTTAACTCGTTCGGGCGGGTCGGGCAAGGGCATCCATGCAAACTCGTTCGGGCGGGTCGGGCAAGGGCGCGCCCAGGCACACGAGCCCATATTAAAAATCCTAAGATGTGACCTGTGGTGGCCTTTGTGCACGTTTGTGAAGCTCGTTTTCCTTGCTCTCCGTTGTCCCTTCGTTTCGGTAGTGTGGGCACCCATGTAAACTCATTCTAGCGGGTCAGGCGAGGGCGTCCGTGTCAACTCCTTCGGGTGGGTCAGGCGAGGGTGTCTGTGTTAACTCATTTGGGCGGGTCTTTCAGGGCAGGGCGTTCCTGTAAACTCGTTCGGGTGGGTTGGGCGAGGGTACGCCTAGGCGAACGAGCCGGTATCAAAAATGCTAAGTTGTGACCCGAGGATGGCTTTGTGCATGTTCGTGCAGCTCGCTTGCCCGGCTCTCCCTTTTCCCTTCATTTCGATCATATGGACACCCACGTAAACTCATTTGGGTGGGTTGCTTGAGGGCGTCCGTGTCAACTCGTTCGAACGGGTTGGGCAAGGGCGTCCATGTGAACTCGTACGGTTGGGTCGGGCGTCGTCCGTGTGAACTTGTTCGGGCAGGTCGGGCGAGGGCGCACTCGGGTGAACGAGCCCATATCAAAAATGCTAACTTGTGACCCAAGGTTGACTTTGTGCACATTCGTGTAGCTCATTTGCCCAGATCTCCCTTGACACTTTGTTTTGGTTGTGTGGGAGCCCATGTAAACTCGTTCGTGTGGGTCGTTTGAGGGTGTCCATGTGAACTCGTTCGAGCGGGTCGAGCAAGGGCGTCCATGTGAACTCGTTTAGGTGGGTCAAGCGAGGATGCGCCTGGGTGAATGAGCCCATATCAAAAATGCTAATTTGTGACCAAAGGTTGGCTTTGTGCATGTTTGTGTAGCTCGTTTGCTAGACTCTCCCTTGTTCCTTCGTTTCGGTCGTGTGGGCGCCCATGTAAAATCGTTCGGGTGGGTCGTTTGAGGGCATGCGTGTCAACCCATTTGGGCAGGTCAAGTGAGGGTTTCCGTGTGAACTCATTCGAGCAGGTCAGGTGAGGGCACACCTGGGCGAATGAGCCCGTATTAAAAATGCTAAGTTGTTGCCCGATGTTGACTTTGTGCACTTTTGTGCAGCTTGTTTTCCGGGGTCTCCCTTGTCCCTTCATTTTGGTTGTGTGGGCGCCCATGTAAAATCTTTCGGGTAGGTCATTTGAGGGCGTCCGTGTCAACTCGTTCGGGTGGGTCGTTCGGGGGGTTGGGTGAGGCCGTCCGTGTGAACTCGTTCGGGCGGGTCGAGCAAGGACGCGCCCGGGCGAACGAGCCCATATAAAAAATGCTAAGTTGTGACCTGAGGTTGGCTTTGTACACGTTCGTGCAGCTCGTTTTCCTGGCTCTCCCTTGGCCCTTCGGTTCGATCATGTTGGTGCCCATGTAAATTCATTTGGGAAAGTTGGATGAGGGCATCCGTGTGAACTCGTTCTGGCGGGTCGAGCGAGGGCGCTCGTGTGAACTCGTTCAGGCAAGTCAGGGCAGGGCGCGCCCAGGCGAACGAGCCCGTATCGAAAATGCTAAGTTGTGATCCGTGGTTGGATTTGTGCACGCTCGTGCAGCTCATTTGCCTGACTCTCCCTTGTCATTTCGTTTCGGTCGTTTGGGCACCCATGTAAACTCATTCGAGCGGGTCGTTTGTGGCATCCGTGTCAACTCATTTGGGCGGGTCGGGCGAGGGCGTCCGTGTGAACTCGTTTAGGTGGGTCGAGCGAGAGCGTCCATGTGAACTCGTTCGAGTGGGTCAAGCAAGGGTGCGCCCAGGCGAACGAGCCCATATCGAATATGCTAAGTTGTGACCTGAGGGTTGCTTTGTGCATGTTCGTGTAGCTCATTTTCCTGGCTCTCCCTTGTCCCTTCGTTTCGGTGAGTAGATTGAGGGTGTGCGAGTCAACTGGTTTGGGTGGGTCGGGCGAGGGCACGCTCGAGTGAATGAGCCCATGTTCAAAATGCTAAGTTGTGACCCGAGGTTGGCTTTGTGCACTTTTGTGCAGCTCGTTTTCCTAGATCTCCCTTGTCCCTTCATTTCCGTCGTGTGGGTGCCCATGTAAACTTGTTCAGGCGGGTCGGGCGAGGGCGCGCCCGAGTGAACAAGCCTATATCAAAAATGCTAAGTTGTGACTCGAGGTTGGCTTTATGCACGTTCATGCAGATCGTTTGCCTGGTCTCCCTTGTACCTTCGTTTCGTTCGTGTGGGTGCCCATGTAAACTCATTCGGGCAGGTCGTTTGAGGGTGTCTGTGTCAACTCGTTTGGGTGGGTCAGGCGAGGGCGTGCCCGGGCGAACGAGCCCATATCAAATATGCTAAGTTGTGACCCGAGTTAGCTTTGTGCACGTTCGTGGAGCTCATTTTCCTATCTCTACCTTGTCCCTTCAGTTCGATCGTGTCGGCGTCCATGTAAATTCATTCAGGCAGGTCGGGCAAGGGCGTCTGTGTGAACTTATTCGGGCAGGTCGGGTGAGGGCATCTGTGTGAACTCGTTCGGGCAGGTCGAGTGAGGGCACATCCAGGCGAACAAGCCCGTATCAATAATGCTAAGTTGTGACCTGAGGTTGGCTTTGTGCAAGTTCGTGTGGCTCGTTTGCCCGACTCTCCCTTGTCGCTTTGTTTTGGTCATTTGGGTGCCAATGTAAACTCATTCGGGTGGGTCATTTGAGGGTGTCCGTGTCAACTCGTTCAGGTGGGTCGGGTGAGGGCATCCATGTGAACGCATTCACATGGGTCGTGTTATCAATTAAGAAGCAATTTCTAAATTATTCACATCAGTTTGATTGTGAGGATTAGGTGCTAGTCTGATTTCAGTGTTTCCATGTTTACTTTAGTGTCTAAGTCTTAGGAGTCTTCGTAGTATGCTTAAATAAAGGTCAATAGTCTGTTCTCATTCACCACTGGTCCCATAACTTACATAGATTCCCTGTATCAAGCTTGTTTTAAAGGTTCTTATGTGTTACGAAACGCTTTAGGTGTTTTCGTAGCACAAACACAATTTAGGTGTTTTCTTAGCGCATAACCCAGATTTTACACTGGCTCCGCTACGAGATCGGAGATTCGTGCGGATCCGTAGAAAATCTTTCTCACTTGTCATATCTATCAAAATATGTTATGTTTGCATCATCAGCTGTCAGCTTATACACTTCGCCTATCATGTCCAACCGCTTATCCTCATCATTAGAGTTGTTAGGTACCTTGGTATGCTCGGGTTGCAAGTTTCAAGAAGAGCCAAGTATTCACAATCATAATAATGATTGCATTCGTTGCATGAGGAACAAATTGGAAAATGTTTAATTTGAATTGCTTTAACATCAAGCGAGGCAGTATTCAAGCGAGGCAGTGATCAAAGGTTGGGACAGTGCCAGTCTTTCAAATTTTCATTGCGCTGGAGTCTCATGGAAGGGTCTAAAGAAAGAAAGGAGTACAGGTCAGGCAGATTTTTGAGGAGCAAACCTAAAGTTTTGGACATTATCTTGAGGAATGAATAAGTTGAACGTGCATTCAAGAAGGTTGGCTTTTGGAATTTTTGCGAGAAACTTCAAGGAGGTCATGCGCAAATCACCAAGGAATTTGCCTTGAATTTCACAAGGATGAGTTCAAAAGTTGGGGTGCTTGAATTGCAAATTTCACCAGAGGTAATATCCAAAGTCACTTAGATTCCAAGGGGACAAGAAATATGGTTTAAAATTTTCAAATTTGATATGACCCCGTGCAAACAATTTTTGAAGCTGGAGCTCATTGACTTAGATTTACACAAGTTTGTGCCCATAAATTTTGTCAAGGACTCATATTCCAATTTACTTACTTGCATACGGAGGTACTTTAGCTATGAGGGGAGAAATCATAAGGTGTATTCATATCACTTCAAGCTACTACTTCATTTCACAAGAAAGGTATCTCTTGATTTACCTTTCTACTTGTTTCGTAGTCTAGGAAAAATGTGCGACAAGGTTCAACTAAAGAAGGAAGCCTGTGAGACCTCATTGTTTCACCACGGCTTAGTCAAGTTGATCATTTTGCATGAGCTCCAAAGAATAGACAGGGACTGGTCCACGTTCATATTTATGTCTAGCTTCAAGAATGAAACTGGCCTCAGTCCTCAAGCTGTGAAAAAATATCCACCAGCAACTAGTCATTGTGCAGAAACAAGGTCTAGGAGATTTGTAAAATTGAAGGCTAGGAAATAGGTAAAGGAGCCCACCAGAACACTGATAATCCAGGACACACCCCAATAGTCCCAGAAAGAGAAAACTTAGATCAAAGAGGGTGTACATGAATCATCTATAGGTGAAGTAGTTCAGAGAAGAATGACTAGGAGCCAGTTAGCTAAATAAAAAGGCAAGACAGTGGTTATTGAAGAAAGCTCAGTTTCAGAGGAAAACCTACATGACTTACTTTCAGCCATTGATATTGAAGAATATCCCCTGGTTCAAGCAGATTTGATGGAATCAGGTAAAGACAAGACCAAAAAGATCAAAGCCTCGAAAAATTTGAAGCTTGATGATGAGGTTGCTAAATTTGTCTTTAAGCCAAGAAGACCTGTGATGAGGTATTTCAAATAGGTACAAGAGATGTTGCCAGAAGCAGGTGAAATATAGGAGATCATAAAAACTCATGATAGACCATTGACTTTGTTAGAAACATCATCATAGCTGCATAAAGAAAATAGAACTAAGACAATTATCTCTTAGGGGGAATATAGTGTTGAGGAACTGAAAAAGAAGTTGAGGTTAGCAAATCTTGAAATTACTAGATTGAATAAAGTCTCAAGGAAAAATGCAATCGAGGAAGCTCATTTTAATAAAATGAAGGCTTTGTGGGAAGACAAAACATTTTCAATACCCGAGGTGGTTGACTGTAATGCCCAATACTATACCTGGACAGTTCCTGCAATAAAAGAAGCAAAATTCATCAGAAAAGTTAATACGAAACTGAGAGCTAGGATCAGAGTCATGAAAAGTAAAATTGAGGATTTGAAGATCCAGCTAAGCTAGCAGGAAAAATTTCCTTAGCTAAGGAAAATCACACTGCAGGTGAGGGTAAGTCCCAAATTTTGATGATTTACCGTGTTCAGTTTTGAATAGTGCCAGGGTAGTTGAAAGGGACATTTCAATATAAAGAGGCTCAATACAGTCAAATTTTGGCTTAAAACTATGTTTTTGTAATTACACAGCAGTTTCATAGCACGCTATGAAACTGCTGTAGATAATGCCTAATGCACAACAATTTTGTAGCGTGCTTTGAAATTGTTGTAGCTGGATAATTAAACTTAGTCGACCAATTTTGAGTGACCGAGGGAATTTTTTTTTCAAAGGGAGTTTCAGAGAAGGATCATTTACAATGTGCAAGTGGCGAACAATGGAAAAACAAGTGAAAGAAAGATATATGAACTCTAAGCTTTTTGTTATACAAATGATCACCACTAGTATTGTCCATGAATTTTCAAATAGCTTTGAAGAGGTTTTGTCGTCACACAGGTATATGGAAAAGGTTTACAACACATGAAGAACGTGGCACTCCAATAGATTTTTGGGTAATTAGAGAAGAACAACATGGTTAATTGGTTTTGAATATCCTTGAGGAAACCAAAAGCAAAAAAACAAGGGCAGTTTCGTACTTCTTAGCAGCAGTAAACGGATAAGACATTAAGGACCAGTAAGGAGCTTCAAACATCCACCAAAGCCAAATTGAAGGATACCACTTGTCAGAGAACGAATTTGGATTGTATTTAATGCTACTACCAACATGATGAAGAGTTAGAATCCTAATTGTTTTAGGTATCTAAAACTGCTAGTTAGAAATCAGTTGCATCTATTAGTTAGTTCTAAGTGTTAATAGGTGTCATCATAGGAGGAATTCGACTTCCTCTCATACTGGAGGAGGAATCTTACTTATGTAAAGAGCTCTATATATAGTAGAAGAGTTGATGTACAAAGGGTTGGAATTTTTTGTAAAGAACTCTCATATGGTGCTTTTGTGTAAGACTCTGTTTTAAGGAATACAATATTTGGCTTTGCTTCTCAAGATTCAGAAGGATTTCAATGTTCAAAATGTCTTATGGTTCTCCTCTTCTCATTATTTATAGTGGTATGAATGTATGATTACTTAGAATTCATTGGTTATGCTCAAACTTCCTTCATACATTTGTGGACTTTGTTTTCCTTTATGCTACTGATGTTCTCTCCATATGTTGAATTCTAGATGCCTTGAATTCCATGTAAAGCTAATATTATTTTCATACTGAAGCATTTCTTGACTCCATAAGACCAATGGATATTTACTAATTGTGTTCAATCATTCATATTTCCTCACTTATTTCATAGAGATATCCATCTAATTCATTATCAAAATCTTTAACCTAGTGAGAGAGCCCTCTCAGGTTGAGGAGGCTAAGCCTCAGCCAAAAGTTGGTTTGAAATGGTTACCCAAAGTCTTCCTAATCAGCAACCTATCAGGGACCTATTTTGGTGCATCTGTGGGGAGCCTGAAGATTAATCATTCCCAATATCAAGAGACTGAACTTTTGAAGGTAGCAGGAGCTCATAAGACTTTTCAAGGCTGCAATTTACCTTTCTAACTCCATACATTTGCGAAAGTTTAAAAGGTGGCCTTGAGAGGGAGATATACACGGAGCAATCCTAACCCAGATCCACCTACTCATGTGGACAATCCCAACACCATTTCAAGGAGCAGGAAAAGATTTATTCAAACACCAGTTACTCCATCTTATTCAAAGTCTTTGCTCTCTGAATTTTCAAGAAGTCTCGAGGACAAAATAGTTGATGACAAAATTCATGAGGTATTGTTTAGATTAGAAGACGAAGAAGAACTCATTGGAATTATTTTAGATTTGAAAAAAATAGGGATTGATACTTCATCTTTAGTGTCACAAAAAGATAAAGAGGAATTTTGGGATGTTGTTACTTCTGAGTTATTACTAGAAAAAGAAGACTTAGATAAACTGAAAGAGCTTGATCCTTTTGAAGTTTTACTTAAATCCAAAGCCGGTTTACCACTGCCAAATTGGAGTACATTTGTCACTAGTTTGAAAATCCCAAGTAGTCCTTTTCATATCAGTATCTCATCCTCGGCATCTGTTAGTCCTAGCAGTTCTCAAACACCAAACAGTCCACCTCATATCAGTGTCGTTCCTTCTATCTCTTCAGTACCTGTCATCACTGCTCCTCCCTTATTCATGGTTGTACCTACTATATATGCTCCACTAGAACTCCTTGTTGTTTTGCATGACCTTCCCAGCAAATATGTTGCATGAATTCCAACCTAGGGTGGTGATGAAGAAATCACAGCAGAAGAGCATGTAGACAGATTCAATGATTTCGCTGATAGAGAGGAAGTTGATGACAAAGATGTGAAGCTAAGATTATTTGCACAAATCTTTGTCAGGGAAGTTAGAAAATGGTTTAAAGCCCTTCCAGCTAGAAGCATTCATAATTGGGGAGAGTTTGAAGACAATTTTATGAGGAAATGGGGAAATAGAACTAATCCGGTTCAAGCTCTTACTGAATATAATAACCTTTTAAGGTCACATGATGAAACCATTCAAAACTTCTCCAAGAGGTTTAATAAAGTGTTTAATTCCATCCCAATCCATTTGAAACCTTCTAAGGCCTTGGCACAACTAAGATATGCCAAAGCATTTGATTCTGACTTCTCTCTGTTACTCAGAGAAAGAGACTCTGCTACTCTTGCTGACATGAAAAATGATGCAATTAAAGTAGAGGTGAACATGGTTGCTGCTAAAAAGTCAAATATGGGAAAAGCCAAATTGAAAGAAGAAGAGAAACCTTCCTCTTCAGCTCCAGAAGATAAAATTGATTCAATGATGAAGACCATGGAGAAGCTGATGGATCGGTTGGCTCTTGGAAATACTTCTACTCGTCCAGTGCAACAGGAGCCTCAATTTAGAAATCCTCAGTTCAAAAGACCTAAAAATCAACAAAGGCCAAGGGAAAATAGGAATCAACAGCCTAATACTCCAGTAAGACCTCCTTTCCAGCAAAACTTAGTTGATGAGGAAGATGAGCCTGAAGTTCCTGAAGAATCCATCCATTGTCTTGATGAAGAAGTGTCAGGAATTTTCTTGACTAAGGAATAACATGATGAATCCATTATCACCAAACAAGGAGAGAAGCCTTCAGACTATTTAAAGGTTTATCAACACGCTATCTTTGAAATGCAGAAACAGTACAATCTCAGGAATAGAAATGTACCAATTACAGCAATCAAAGCACAACCCAAGAAAGATGGTTCAAAGGTTGTTGAAGAAAAGCAGGAAAACCTAAAGGCTACTGAGGGTAAAGTCGATTCTCCATCTGGTAAAGGAGACATTCAAACTCCATCTCCTACTAAAGAAGTTGAAAAAACTGTTTCTGTTTTTAACCTTGAGAATGAAATTGTAAAAATCAAAATATCAGTCCCTTTTAGTGAAATCCTAAAGGTAGAAAAATACAGAAGTAAGATTGTAGAGATGCTTAATTCCCAACCAGGAGTAGCTGATATCTTAAATGTGCAAGAGGGTAATCCTATTATCTTCTTGGGTCCAAGACTTGAAGATGAATAGAATGAAGAATTTCCTCCTTTCTACATAAGCATTAGCATTCATGATATGACCTTACACAATTCTATGTTAGATTCGGGGGCATCTCGTAATCTTATGCCCAAGGTAATCATGGAAAGGTTGGGGTTGCAGGTAACTAGACCATATAAGGATTTATTCTCTTTTGATTCAAAAAGAGTTCAATGCATTGGTCTGATTAAAGATGTTGTTGTGGGGCTAACTCAAATTCCAACAAAGACAATTGTCATGGACATTGTTGTGGCCAACATTCCACCTAAGTTTGGGATGCTACTTTCAAGATCGTGGGTAGCAAAGATCAAAGGCATGATGCTGACGGACCTTACCTATGCTACTATTCATGTTTTTGGTGAGCAAAGGAGGTTGTATCGGGAGACCATAATGGCTTATATGGTAAGGAGCAAAGACAAACCTCAAAATTTTCCTATTTATTCATTTGATACTGGCCTTGGATCATCCATTCTTTTCAATGAGTCAGTTGGAGAGGAATCAGAGGAGAGGCTTTCAGAAAATCAATTCCAAGGAGATCAGCAAGAAGATGAAAAAGAAACAATAGGCTAGTGGTCATTATACTTTGATGGATCAGCAGGAAGAGAAGGGGCAGGAGCTCGGATTTGGATCACAAGTCCAAATAAAGAAAGTAAGTTTTTATCCTACAAACTAAATTTTGATTGCACCAATAATATGGCTGAATATGAATCTCTAATTTTGGGCTTAGAAGGTTTGCTAAAATTGAAGGCTAGAAACATTGTTGTTTGTTGAGATTCTGAATTAGTGATTAAACAAGTAGAAGGTGCATATAAAACCAAAGATGTAAGGATGAGAGCATACAAAAATTTAGTATTAGATATGTTGGAAAAGTTTCAAGCTTATTCCTTGGCTGTTAAAACCAGAGACGAAAACTATATTGCAGACTCCCTTTCCGTTTCTGCCCCTTTATTCATTGTTCCTATGCATTCTTCTAGAAAATGTGAGGTGGAGGTTCGTCATTGACCAACTATACCAGATAACATCATAAATTGGCAAGTCTTTGAGGACGACCAGCAGGTAAATAATTTCATTGAGTTAAGGGAAGAGTTTGAAAGAACTCAAATGGATCAACAAAATATGTTTGTGGAGTCAAAGAAAAAATCTGAAGTCTTGCAATTAAAACATAATCTCATACCTAAGGGTCTCATTCCTCTTGAGAAATTGTTTGATCAAAACGATGTGTTCAAAGCTCCAAAATTGCAGGTTGATGAAGAGGAGGTAGAGAGCTGTAATTTAGGGAATTCAATTGTACCTAGGATGGTTAAGATTTCAAAATTTCTTTCATATTGTATGAAGTATAAATACATTGAGATGATGAAAAGGTTTATTGATGTGTTTGCATGGAGCTATGTTGATTTAAAACAATATGATTCTTCTATTATCCAGCATACCATTCCTATTAAGGAGAATGAGAAACCTTTCAAGCAGAAGTTAAGAAGAATTAATCCTCTTCTTATGCAATTGATCAAAAAGGAAGTCAAGAAACTCTTTGATGCTAAAATCATTGTTCCAATTAGATTCTCAAATGGGCTTGCTAATTTGGTGCCAGTTAGAAAGAAGAATGGAGAGATCAAGATTTGCATAGACTTCAAAAATTTTAATAAAGCTTCATTAGATAACTATCCTCTTTCTAAAATGGATTTAACTTTGCAAAACATTGTTGGTTCATAAAGAATGTCTATGCTTGATGGTTTCTCAGGGTACAATCAGATTCTTGTTCATCCAGATGATCAAGAGAAGACAACCTTCACAACGCCATGGGGAACGTTCATGTACGCCAAGATTCCTTTTGATCTCATGAATGCAAGAGCCACTTTCCAAAGAGAAATGGATATTGCTTTTGCTGAAGAAAAGGATAAATCAGTGGTGGTCTATCTTGATGATATCACAGTTTTTTCAAAGAGAGAGGAAGACCATTTGAAACACCTTGAAAGAATTTTGCTGAAATGTAGAAGGTTTGGTATTTCTTTGAATCCAACTAAAAGTATTTTCGATTTAACATCAGGAAAACTTCTTGGTCATATCATTTTTGAAGAAGGAATTAGGATTGATCCAAATAGAGTTATTGCAATTCAAAAGCTAGATTTTCCAAGAAGTAGGAAAGATGTTGGACACCTAATCCTCAATGGGTTAGTGTGGAAGCTGAATGGACAAAAGGAGTCCAAGAGACCTTGGGATCTGAAACCCAACAGTCACATATTGTACTATAAATTTATATCTCTTGTTAATAAAAATTGTACTCTCATGTTTATATTTCATATTGTTTTGGTTGCCCATGTGTGTTTAACATGGTATCAGAGCAGGCGTATTCCTGCCTTGCATAATTATTTTGAGCCATTTGTTTTATGGCCCTTATGTGTATGTGCAGATCATTTCATGAATATTTTCTCAGCTAACCTGTCATTTCTCCAGCGCCATTTTTGGCCTCTATTTGCCATTCTGAATATTCTCAGTCATAATAATCTACTCTCTATCTGCTCTCCATATAGCTGAGAAGGTTCTCCATAAAATTAGCTGCCCCTCTGTCTAACTGTTCATTTCTCTCTCACTGTCATAAAAGTTTCAAAAAAAAAATAGAGGGCGTTATTGCACTTATTTTCTGTAGCGATTGTTAACAAAGTGTTTTGCAATAATGCGCTTTGGTGTATGCGTTGAACTGCCTGCTGTATATGGTTCTGCCTGCGGTATATCAGTTGAAAGCGGAAGGGTCTCTGCGTTTCCATTTTAACATTTTCCCATATTTTAAACATTGTCCAGAGAAGATAACAGAATGTCAAATAATCCTTGCCCTGCAGAAAAATAATTCTTAATCTGTTCTTATATAATAGGATCAAAAGTTATTTTGTTTGACTCATTTGCAAAAACCTTGACTAGCTTGCCCTTTCGACTTCTCTCATCCATTGGAATGCATTCAACAACAATGACATATCCCAGGCTTCTAAAATTCTCCACAATCTTCAAATTATTGTTAGCCTTGAAGGCATACCCGATGGTAGCATCAAGCCCTTCCACTTCTATCAAATAGGCTTTGAAATTTCTGGTTAGTTGGGTTTTACTATAGAAATAGAAGGGAGTCCGCTCCACAGAATCCATTACATCCTGTACCTTCACACCTTCACAGTATAGATAACCATATTCTCCTCTGATGAAACAATGTTTAGTACTACTACTATTATTAGTATTACTTTTGGACATTTTTTCAGAAATCACTGCCTGAGGAATTATGTTTGTTTTTGAAGCCCTTTTGCCTTCCTGTTTTTGGGTCACGACATGGAATTGTTTGAGAAAATTTGGGTTCTGGAGCGATGGTTTCCAGGAGGTTTTAGGAAGGGCTCTGGACTGAAAATTATAGGAAGCTCGCGGAAGTTCATATAGATTGGCAAGATTTGAAGACGGCATGGCTGAGCACGATGTCGCCATTGTAAAAATAATTCGACTTGTCAAAGCTGGTACTCACAATCCTACAAATCGAAGGTGTACAAGCTCGCAAAATGGGTGTACTCGATATATAGAGTGTCGACATTGCTGTGGAATGGTCTAAGAGGGATTAGACTCTAGAGTGAGTGAGCGAATAGGGCAAACCACTTGTCGCCTTCCTTTCTCCTGCCACCAGCTGGCATTACACTGGATTCGACAGAAAACAGTGTGAAGCGTGTTGGGTCATCGCGTTTTTCATCCTACCATTGTGGCTCGACTGGAAATGTGAAGGTTTTGGGTGTTTAAGGGCTGAATCTCACTGATTTCTGGAAGATGTTAGCTTCATTCTCTTTTCTTCAATGTTGGATGGCATTCAATACCCATTTGAATGTAGAGGGTTAAGCCAGGCTTATGGTGGCGATGGTGCTTGTATAGAGATGCTTGCCTTTAGAGGGGTCGGATTGTTGGGTAGCTGTTATTGCTGGGGGCTTTGCTGATCAGAAGCCCTATGTTAGAATTCCCTCTTGTGTTTATGAAGGAACTCAGTTTCTTTTGTTAATTGGGGGTTCTATTAATATCATCTGTCGTAATTGTATATTCAGGTTGAGCTCCCCCCTCAATATATTGCACAGTGCCATCTTGTAAGTGACAAACCCACTAAAAAACAAAAAGAGAAGTGCCATTGACAGAAATTCCACATGCTTGTAATGTGTTCATGGTTGTGTTGAATTTTCTGCCGCTCCTGCGCGTTGAGACTTTGACTGGCCGTGGTATACATCAAATAAATTTTCAAGGACTGTGGTGAAAAGGGAATCTATTCTTCCATTTCTTGGGAAACGTACATCATAAAAAAATCTTGAGGTTCCATTTTTGGCACTGATAATTGCATCTACTAATTTGTGTTCGCTGACATTTAATTATCAGGTTCTATCTTCCAATCTATTTGTTGTTTAGTTAAGTTTTTGAATGAGAAAAGTCCATTATGTAGTAGCTATCACTTAATGGTTGTTGCATTTAATTTTTGAATTTGTTATTGGATAATATAAGTTTATTTGGAGACTGTTACTACATGTGGAAGCATTAAAAACAATGTATAGTGAATAAAATTATGAAAATCACCCACCGTGGAGAACATTGTGGCAAAAATCATTTGCATATCAGGGTTTATCTATTGAGATAATGGCCAAACTTGAAGATGCATTAAAGTTATTGAATATCCTAATTCATTCCACTGTTGATGGGATGGTAAAATTCAACAAAGAAACTCTTTTTGACATTCAAACTTATTTGCAAAATGCACAAGAAAATATCGATTTTTTGTAGCTTGAATCACAGCTACAACAAGAAAAGCTACATCAAAATAGACATCATTCTGAACCTGTTTTTATTCAGAACATTGAGACAACCACCCATCAACAGCAAGTCAATAATGTTACAGTTCATTCAAATAAAGCAGCAGTTGTACATGCAGATGCAGAAACTCAGTCTGCACTTCCCAAGCCCATCATCAGACCTTGGGAACAGCTTGTCCACAACAAGCACAAAACTGGTCTTGGATATGACAAGGACTTGTCCTTTCATATTCCAGACTACTCAAAGCCCATTCAGTTTCAGAGTGCTAGATTTATTCATGACAGTTCACCTAATCCTCATGATAGTTCACCTCCAGCTGTTCCAGATTCTACTCCTCTTCCACCGCAACAACAACAGCAACAGATTGTGAAATGCCAACACTGTGACCGAGTTGGCCATTTGAAACATCACTGTTTTGATCTTCATCCATGTAAGCATTGTCATAAAACCAGTCATTCTTCACACAGATGCTTCAGAAACAAACATCTTGCAAGAACAAAGATTCATCTTGGATGGATCGCTTCTTGGCAATGGGCATCAACAGCCAAGAAGATATTCCAAACACATGTTAGAACTTGTTCTAGAGTATTGAACAGTCTTGAAATTGAGGTTTCTCCATCATCTCACCTTGTATCTGACAGGGGGGGAAATGATGGTCATCTACAAGCTTCAAAGTCATATCAAGCGAGCCTGAGCCACAACCTGCCACACCAGTTTTAGAGTTGTAGCCAGAGACAAATATGCCCATGAACATGCCTTCACTTGGCAATCTGGGACACTTCCTCTAGCATAAGACTTCAGCTTCTTGCCAGTTTTAGAAGAATTATAGGAACAAAATTGAGAACACTTCCTCTAGCAGAAGACTCTAACTTCTTGCTAGTTTTGGAAGAGTTCCAGGAATTTCATTAAGCATTCTAGAGTTCTTGATCATCCTTAAACCATCACAGGTTGAGACTTCCCTTTTTAGGTTGAAGTTCTCCCTTTTATGCGGGGTGAGACCTCCCTTTATTGGTTGAAGGTTTCCCTCTTTGAAACAATAGGAGCACTTCCTGTAGCAGAAGACTTTAGCTTCTTGCTAGTTTTGGAAGAGTTCCGGGAACTGCACTAAGCATTCGAGTGTTGGTGGTCATCCTTAAACCACCGCCCTTTATACCAACATTTCAGAGAGCACATTTAGCCTAGTGCTGCCATGCATTTTTGCACATTTTGTGTTACAACTCTCTTCTTGGACTCATACATAACCCTTCGGATTAAGGGGGGGAATGTTGGACACCTAATCCTCAATGGGTTAGTGTGGAAGCCGAATGGACAAAAGGAGTCCAAGAGACCTTGGGATGTGAAACCCAACAGTCACATATTGTACTATAAATGTATATCTCTTGTTAATAAAAATTCTACTCTCATGTTTATCTTTCATATTGTTTTGGCTGCCCATGTGTGTTTAACAAAAGAGATTCAATCCTTTCTTGGAAAAGTGAACTTTGTTAGATGCTTCATTCCTAACTTTGCTGAAGTTGTCAAGAATATAACAAAGATGTTGAAGAAGGGAGTAGACTTCAAATGGACAGCTGAAGCAAATAATTCTTTTGAGGAAATCAAGAAGGCACTCACACAAGCACCATTACTTATCAGTCTAGATTTTACCAAGGAATTTCTTATTTTTACATTTGCTTCTGAAGATAACATTGCTAGAGTGTTGATGCAAAAAGGAAATCAAGGTCTTGAACAACCCATTTCCTTCTTTAGTAAGACATGGGAAAATGTTGAGCTAAAGTACAATATCTTGGAGAAACAAGCCTACGCCTTGGTGAAAGCTATAAAAGATTTTAGAATCTATGTTTTGCATTCTCATATTGTCGCTTATGTTCCAAATGCTGTAGTAAAGGATATCTTGGCACAGGCTGATCTGGATGGAAAAGGGGGCAAGTGGATAGAAAAATTGTTGGAGTATGACATTGACATCAAGCCCACCAAATTGGTGAAAGGTCAAGGCTTGGTAAAGCTAATGACTCAGTCAAATATTGACTGTCTTGACATTAATATGAGTGCAAAAATCTCAGAAATTTCTGAGGGTGAAGAGGAGTTGGTCCAAATAAATGAAAAAATCTTGGTTTCAGAGTGGTACAAGGACGTAGCTTTTGTTCTACAACATAATAAAGCTCCTTCCAATATTTCAAAGTCCAAAGCTTGGTTTTTCAAGTTGAAATATTTAAGATATTTTGTATATGACCAAAATTTGTTTTGGAAAGATGCAGGAGGGATCTTGTTAAATTGCCTCCTTGAAGAATAAGTTGATAAAGTAATTGATGAATTTCATAGAGGAGATTGTGGAGGACACCATTATTGGAAAGCTACTGCAAACAAAATCTTAAGAGCTTGATATTTTTGGCCAACTATGTTCAGGGACACTTACAGAAAGGTGGCTTCATGTCATGAATGTCAAATATTTGAGGGTAAGAGGAAAATTGTTCCTTTTCCTTTGGTTCCCATATATGTTGAAGCACCTTTCCAGCAATGGGGATTGGATTTTATAGGAGAAATTCATCCTCCCTCATCAGGACAACATCATTGGATTCTCACAACCACGGATTATTTCACAAAATGGATAGAGGCGATTCCAACAGGGCAAGCTAATGATTCAATGATTATATCTTTCTTAGAAAACAATATATTGTCTAGATTTGGTTGTCCAATGAAGATTATAATTGACAATGCTCAAGCTTTTAAATCCAAGAAAATGATTAATTTTTGTCACCAATATCACATCACTCTTGGACACTCTACTACTTATTATCCGCAAGGAAATGGCCTTGCTGAGTCATCAAACAAAAGTATTGTGAGGATCATTAAGAAGGTACTGTAAGAAAACATGAAAGCTTGGAATTTGAAATTAAAGTATGCTTTGTGGGCTGACCAGATTTGTACGAAGAGATCTATTGGAACCTTGCCATATGAGTTAGTGTACGGTGCTGAAGCCATATTTCCAACATCACTTGGAGTACCTGTTATGAAACTAATTCAAGGGTTAGAAGAGGAACCAAACGTTGTCCAAAGGAGAATCAATCAACTAATATCCCTGCAGGAGAAGAGAAACGAGGTATATGACAGTGATCGACAAAGTCAGAACAGAATCAAGAAAACATTTGATAAAAAGATCAAGGAAGTTACTTTTCAGATCCATGACAAAGTGCTGAAATGGGAGGCCAGAATCGAAGAGAAAGGTAAGCATGGTAAATTTGAGAATTTGTGGAAAGGCCCATATCAAATTGTTGCTTTTCATGGAAACAACACTTACATTTTGCAAGAAATTGATGGAGAACCATATGCTGGAGGACCTGTTAATGGCAGGTTCCTAAAGCATTATCATTGTTGAAATACTATTAGTTTCTCATAACATTTTATATATCCGTTTTATCAGTTTTTCTTTTTGTTGTAAATAATGACAAGCTGAAATAGAAGGCTTAAGCCCGAGGTGAAGGCCCAAGAAGCTTAAATGGGATGCTTGTCTAGCAAATCCACATTTAAAATAATGGATAAAGCACTGGACCTACGAGTTCTTAGTGTAATGCAGGGGCACACTATCCCAAGTGGAGCCACTGTTATCACTTAAGAAGAAATTTCTAAATTGTTCACATTAGTTTGATTGTGAGGGTTATGTGTTAGTCCGAGTTCAGTGTTTCCATGTTTACTTTAGTGTCTAAGTCTTAGGAGTCTTGGTAGTATGGTTAAATAAAGGTCAGTAGTCCATTCTCATTCACCACTAGTCCCATAACTTACATAGATTCCCTGTATCAAGCTTGTTTTAAAGGTTCTTATGCGTTAAAAAACGCTTTAGGTTTTTTCGTAGCGCAAACACAGTTTAGGTGTTTTCGTAGCGCATAACCCAGATTTTACACTAGTTGCGCTATGAAATCGGAGATTCATGCGGATTCGTAGAAAATCCTTCTCAGCTGTCATATCTATCAAAATCCATTATGTTTGCATCATTAGCTGTCGGCTTATACACTTCGCCTATCATGTCCAACCACTTATCCTAATCATTAGACTCGTTAGGTACCTTGGTACGCTTGGGTTGCAAGTTTCAAGAAGATCCAAGTATTCACAATCATAATAATGATTGCATTCATTGCATGAGGAACAAATCAGAAAACATTCAATTTGAATTGCTTGAACATCAAGTGAGGCAATATTCAAGCGAGGCAACTATCAAGCGAGGCAGTGATCAAAGGTTGAGACAGTGCTAGTCTTTCAAATTTTCATTACGTTGGAGTCTCATGGAGGGGTCTAAAGAAAGAAAGGAGCATAGGTCAGGCAGATGTTTGAGGAGCGAACCTGAAGGTTTGGACATTATCTTGAAGAACAGAGAAGTTGAACGTACATTCAAGAAGGTTGGATGTTGGAATTTTGCGAGAAACGTCAAGGAGGTCATGCGCAAATCACCAAGGAATTTGCCTTGAATTTCACTGGACTGAGTTCAAAAGTTGGGGTGCTTGAATTGCAAATTTCACCAGAGGTAATATCCACAGTCACGAAGATTCCAAGGGGACAAGAAATATGGTTTAAAAATTTCAAATTTGATATGACTCCCTGCAAAGAATTTCTAAAGCCAGAGTTCATTGACTCAGATTTAAACAAGTTTGTGCCCAGAAATTTTGTCAAGGACTCATATGCCAATTTACTTACTTGCATACAGAGGTACTTTACCTGTGAGGGGAGATACCATAAGGTGTATTCATATCACTTCAAGCTACTGTTGCATTTCACAGGAAATATATCTCTTGATTTACCTTTCTACTTGTTTCGTAGCCTAGGCAAAATGTGAGACAAGGTTCAACTAAAGAAGGAAGCCTGTGAGACCTCATTGTTTCACCACGGCTTAGTCAAGTTGATCATTTTACATGAGCTCCAAAGAATAGACAGGGACTGTTCCACGTTCATATTTATGTCTAGCTTCAAGAATGAAACTGGCCTCAGTCCTCACGCTGTGAAAAATTCTCCACGAGCAACTGGTCATCGTGCAGAAACAAGATCCAGGAGATTTGTAAAATTGAAGGCTAGGAAACAGGTAAAGGAGCCCACCAGAACACTGATAATCCAAGACACACCCCAACAGTCCTAGAAAGAGAAAACTTAGATCAAAGAGGGTGTACATGAATCATCTACAGGTGAAGTAGTTCAGAGAAGAATGACTAGGAGCCAGTTAGCTAAAGAAAGAGGCAAGACATTGGTTACTGAAGAAAGCCCGGTTTCAAAGGGAAACCTGCATGACTTACTGCAAGCCATTGATATTGAAGAATCTCCCCTGGTTCAAGTAGATTTGATAGAATTAGGTAAAGATGAGACCAAAAATATCAAAGCCTCGAAAAAGCTAAAGTTTGATGATCAGGTTGCTAAATTTCTTTTTAAGCCAAGAAGACCTGTGATGAGGTATTTCAAACAGGTACAAGAGATGTTGCCAGAAGTAGGTGAAACAGAGGAGATCATAAAAAATCATGACAGACCTGTGACTTCATTAGAAACATCATCACAGCTGCATAAAGAAAATAGAACTAAGAAAGTTATCTCTCAGGAGGAATATAGTGTTGAAGAATTGAAAAAGAATTTTAGGTTAGCAAATCTTGAAATTGCTAGATTGAAGAAAGCTTCAAGGAAACATGCAATCAAGGAAGCTCATTTTAATAAAATGGAGGCTCTGTGGGAAGAAAAAACATTTTCAATACCCAAGGTATTCGACTGTAATGCCCAATACTATACCTGGATAGTTCTTGCAATAAAGGAAGCAGAATTCATCAGAAAAGTTAATATGAAACTGAGAGCTAGGATCAGAGCCATGAAAAGGAAAATTGAGGATTTGAAGATTTAGCTAAGCCAGTGGGAAAGATTTCCTTAGCTAAGGAAAATCACACAGCAGGTGAGGGTAAGTCCCAAATTTTTTATAATTTACCATCTTCAGTTTTGAATAGCATCAGGTCAGTTGAAAGGGAGTTTCAGAGAAGGATCATTTACAATGTGCAAGTGACCAACAATGGCAAAACAAGCGGAAGAAAAATATATGAACTCTAAACTTTTTGTTATACAAATGATCACCGCTAGTATTGTCCATGACTTTTCAAACAACTTTGAAGAGGTTTTGTCATCACACAGGTATATGGAAAAGTTTTACAGCACATGAAGAATGTGGCACTCCAATAGGTTTTTTGGTAATTAAAGAAGAACAACATGGTTAATTGGTTTCGAATATCCTTGAGGAAACCAAAAGCAGAAAAATATGGGCAGTTTCCTACTTCTTAGCAGCAGTAAAGGGATAAGACATTAAGGACCAGTAATGAGCTTCAAACATCCACCACAGCTAAATTGAAGGAGATCACTTGTCAGTGAACGAATTTGGATTGTATTTAATGCTACTACCAACATGATGAAGAGTTAGAATCCTAACTGTCTTAGGTCTCTAAAACTGCTAGTTAGGAGTCAGTTGCATTTATTAGTTAGTTCTAAGTGTTAATAGGTGTCATCATAGGAGGAATTCAAGTTCCTCTGATACTGGAGGAGGAATCTCACTTATGTAAAGAGCTCTATATATAGTAGAAGAGCTGATGTACAAAGGGTTGGAATTTTTTGTAAATAACTCTCATATGGTGCTTTTGTGTAAGACTCTATTTTAAGGAATACAATATTTGGCTTTGCTTCCCAAGATTCAGAAGGAATTCAATGTTCAAAATATCTTATGGTTTTCCTCTTCTCATTACTTACAGTGGTATGAATGTATGATTACTTAGAATTCACTGGTTATACTCTAACTTCCTTCATACATTTGTGCACTGTGGTTTCCTTTATGCTACTAATGTTCTCTCCATATGTTGAATTCTAGATGCCATGACTTCCATTTAAAGCTAATATTATTGTCATACTAAAGCATTTATTGACTCCATAAGCCCAATGGATATTTACTAATTGTGTTCAACCATTCATATTTCCTCACTTATTTCATAGAGTTAGCCATCTAATTCATTATCAAAATCTTTAACCTAGTGAGAGAGCGCTCTCAAGTTGAGGAGGCTAAGCCTTAGCCAAAAGTTGGTTTGAAATAGTTACCCAAAGTCTTCCTGATCAGCAGCCTATCAGGGACCTATTTTAGTGATAACAGGTCGGGTGAGGGCGCACCTGGGCGAACGTGCCCGTATCAAAAATGCTAAGTTGTGACCCTAGGTTGGCTTTGTGCACATTCGTGTAGCTCGTTTTCTCGGTTCTCCCTTGTTCCTTCGTTTCGGTGAGTCATTTGAGCGCGTGCATGTCAACTCGTTCGGGCGGGTCAGGCGAGGGCGTCTGTGTGAACTCGTTTAGGCAGGTCGGGTGAGGGCGCACCCAGGTGAATGAGCTCATATTAAAAATGCTAAGTTGTGACCCGATGTTGGATTTGTGCACTTTAGTGCAGCTTGTTTGCCCAGCTCTCCCTTGTCCCTTCGTTTGGGTCGTGTGGGTGCCCATGTAAACTCGTTCGAGTGGGTTGGGCAAGGGTTCCCCCGGGCGAACGAGCCCGTATAAAAAATGCTAAGTTGTGACCCGAGGTTGGCTTTGTGCACGTTCATGTAGCTCATTTTCCCGACTCTCCCTTGTCCCTTTAGTTCGGTCGTGTGGGCGCCCATCTAAACTCGTTCGGGCGGGTCGTTTGAGAGTGTCCATGTCAACTCGTTCAGACGACTCGAGCAAGGCTGTCTGGGCGAACGAGCCCATATCAAAAATGCTAAGTTGTGACCCGAGGTTGGCTTTGTGCACGTTCATGCATCTCGTTTGCCAGGCTCTCCCTTGTCCCTTCGTTTTGGTGGGTTGTTTGAGGGCGTGCCTATCAACTCGTTCGAGTGGGTCAGGTGAGGGAGTCTATATGAACTTGTTGGTGTAGGTCAGGCGAGGGCACGCCCAGGCGAATGAGCCCACATCGAAAATGCTAAGTTGTGACCCGAGGTTGGCTTTGTGCACATTCGTGCAGCTCATTTTCCTGGCTCTCCCTTGTCCCTCCGTTTCGGTCATGCGGGCTCCTATGTAAACTCATTTGGGTGGGTCATTTGATGGCGTCCATGTGAACTCTTTCAGGTGGGTCAGGCGAGGGCACGCCTGGGTGAATGAGCCCGTATCATAAAATGCTAACTTGTGACCCGAGGTTGGCTTTTTGCACATTTGTGTAGCTCGTTTGCTCGGCTCTCCCTTGTCCCTTCGGTTCAGTCGTGTTGGCACCCATTTAAACTCATTCGGGTGGGTCGTTTGAGGGGGTTCGTGTCAACTCATTCGGTCGGGTTGGGGGAGGGTGTTCGGGCGAATGAGCCCGTATAAAAAATGCTAAGTTGTGACCCGAGGTTGGCTTTGTGCACATTCATGTAGCTTGTTTCCCAGGCTCTCCCTTGTCCCTTCGTTTCGGTGGGTCATTTGAGGGTGTGCATGTCAACTCGTTCGGGCGGGTCGTGCGAGGGTATCCATGTGAACTCGTTAGTGCGGGTTGGGCGAGGGCGTGCCCAAGCGAATGAACTCATATCGAAAATGCTAAGTTGTGGCCTGAGGTTGGCTTTGTGCATATTCGTGTAGCTTGTTTTCCCCGCTCTCCCTTGTCCCTTTGTTTCGGTCATGTGGGTGCCTATGTAAACTCATTTGGGTGGGTCATTCGAGGGTGTCTGTGTGAACTATTTCGGGTGGGTTAGGCAAGGGTGCACCCAGGCGAACAAGCCCATATCAGAAAATGCTAAGTTGTGACTCGAGGTTGGCTTTGTGCACGTTCGTGCAGCTCGTTTGCCCGGCTCTCCCTTGTCCCTTCGTTTCGGTGATTCGTTTGAGGGCGTGTGTGTCAACTCGTTTGGGCGGGTCTAGTGAGGGTTTCCGTGTGAACTCGTTGGTGAGGTTTGGGTGAGGGCGTGCCTGGGCGAATGAGCCCGTATCGAAAATGTTGAGTTGTGACCCGAGGTTGGCTTTGTGCACGTTCGTGCAACTCATTTTCCCAGCTCTCCCTTGTCCCTTCGTTTTGGTCATGCGGGCGCCCATGTAATCTCATTCAGGTGGGTCATTTGAGGGTGTCCATGTGAACTCGTTCGGGAAGGTTGGGCGAGGGCACACCCAAGCGAATGAGCCCATATCAAAAAATAATAAGTTGTGACCCGAGGTTGACTTTGTGCACGTTCGTGTAGCTCATTTTCCCAGCTCTCCCTTGTCCCTTCGTTTGGGTCGTGTGGAAGCCCATGTAAACTCATTCGGGCGAGGGCGCACCCAAGCTAACAAGCCGGTATCAAAAATGCTAAGTTGTGACCCGAGGTTTCCTTTGTGCACGTTCGTGTAGCTCGTTTGCTGGGCTCTCCCTTCTCCCTTCGTTACGGTCGTGTGGGCGCCCATATAAACTCATTCGGGATGGGTCGTTCGAGGCCATCCGCGTGAATTCGTGTGGGTGGATCGAGCGATGGTGCACTCGGTCAAATGAGCTTGTATAAAAAATGCTAAGTTGTGACCTGAGGTTGGCTTTATGGACATTCGTGCAGCTTGTTTTCCTAGCTCTCCCTTGTCCCTCTGTTTCGGTCGTGTGCACGCCCATGTAAACTCGTACAGGTGGGTCATTCAAGGGCGTCTGTGTCAACTCGTTCAGGCGAGTCATTCAAGGGCATCTGTGCAAACTCATACAGGCGAGGGCGTCCATGTAAACTCATATGGGTTGTTGTGGTGTGGCTCACTGGCTCGTCTTGGTCCCCTCATGCCCATCCAAATGATACAAGTGATAGGTTTCCTTTTCGTGTGAAAGGTGGGTTGGTAATCGAGTTGTGCTTTTTGTGTTTGCCTGAACGATGGCCTTGGGTCATTTGTAGGGTGGTCAATTTTCATCTTCTCTCCATCCCCACTCGGTAGTGCATGAGCGGCAATGTTGGCCATGCTCATCCCGAGAGGCATATGTGAACAATTCCCCTTCTGCTCTCTAAGTTCTTTGAGTTGTATGGGATATTGTGGCATGGCTCCCTAGCTCATTGTGGTCCCATCATGCCCCTCCAGATGATACCAGCGACAGGTTTTCTTTTCGTGTGAAAGGTGGGTTGGTAATCGAGTTGTGTTTTCGGGTTTTCCTAAATGATAGCCTTGGGTCATTTGTAAGGTGGTTTCTTTTCATCTTCTCTCCATCCCCACTCAGTAGCGCATGGGTGGTAACGTCGGCCATGCTCATCTCGAGAGGCATATGTGAACAATTCCCCTTCTTCTATCTAGGTTCTTGGAGTTGTATGGGTTGTTGTGGTATGGCTCCCTAGCTCGTCTTGGTCCCCTCGTGCCCCTCCAGATGATACCAGCGACAGGTTTTCTTTCCGTGTGAAAGGTGGGTTGGTAATCAAGTTTTATTTTCAAGTTTTCTTGAATCATGGCCTTGGGTCATTTGTAGGGTGGCCGATTTTCATCTTCTCTCCATCCTCACTTGGTAGTGCATGCACGGTAATGTTGGCCATGGTCGTCCTAGGAGGCATATATGAACAATTCCCCTTCTACTCACCAAGTTCTTGGAGATGTATGGGCTTTTGTGGTGTGGCTCCCTGACTCGTCTTGGTCCCCTCGTGCCCCTCCAGATGATACCAGCGATAGGTTTTCTTTCCGTGTGAAAGGTGGGTTGGGAATTGAGTTGTGTTTTGGGGTTTGATTGAACGATGGCCTTGGATCATTTGTAGGGTGGCCGATTTTCATCTTCTCTCCATCCCCACTCGGTAGCACGAGCTGTAATGCTGGCCATGGTCATCCCGGGAGGCATATGTGAACAATTCCCCTTTTGCTCTCTAAGTTCTTGGAGTTGTATGGGCTGTTGTGGTGTGGCTTCCTGGCTCGTCTTGGTCCCCTCGTGCCCCTCTAGATGATACCAGTGACATGTTTTCTTTCCGTGTGAAAGGTAGGTTGGTAATCAAGTTGTGTTTTTGGGTTTGCCTGAACGATGGCCTTGGGTCATCTGTAGGGTGGCTGATTTTCATCTTCTCTCCATCCCCACTCAGTAGTGCTTGAGTGGTAATGTTGGCCATGCTCGTCTCGGGAGGCATATATGAACAATTCCCCTTCTGCTCTCCAAGTTCTTGGAGCTGTATGGGCTGTTGTTGTGTGGCTCCCTAGCTCACCTTGGTCCCCCCTTGCCCCTCCAGATGAAACTAGCGAAAAGTTTTCTTTCCGTGTGAAAGGTGGGTTGGTAATTGAGTTGTGTTTTTGGGTTTGCCTGAATGATGGTCTTGCGTCGTTTGTAGGGTGGCCGATTTTCATCTTCTCTCCATCCCCACTCGGTAGCACATGAGCGGTAATGTTGGCCATGGTTGTCCCGGGAGGCATATGTGAACAATTCCCCTTCTACTCTCCAAGTTCTTGGAGTTGTATGGGTTGTTGTGGTGTGGCTCCCTGGCTCCCCTTGGTCCCCTCGTGTCCCTCCAAATGATACTAGTGATAGGTTTTCTTTTCATGTGAAAGGTGGGTTGGAAATCAAGTTATGTTTTTAGGTTTTCCTGAATGATGGCCTTGGTAGGGTGGTCGATTTTCATCTTCTCTCCATCCCCACTTGGTAGCGCATGAATAGTAATGTTGGCCATGCTTGTCCCGGGAGGCATACGTGAACAATTCCCCTTCTGCTCTCCAATTTCTTGGAGCTGTACGTGCTATTTTTGTGTGGCTCCCTGGCTCATCCTGGTCCCCTCGTGCCCCTCCAGATGATACCAGCAACAGGTTTTCTTTCCGTGTGAAAAGTCGGTTGGAAATTCAGTTGTGTTTTCGGGTTTGCCTAAACAATGGCCCTGGGCCATTTGTAGGGTGGCCAATTTTCATCTTCTCTCCATCCCCACTCGGTAGCGCATGAGCGGTAATGTTGGCCATGGTCATCATGGGAGGCATATGCGAACAATTCCCCTTCTGCTACCCAAGTTCTTGGAGCTATATGGGTTGTTTTGGTGTGGCTCCCTGGCTCGTCCTGGTCCTCTCATGCCCCTCCAGATGATACCAGCGACAGGTTTTTTTTCTGTGTGAAAGGTGGTGTTATCACAAAATCAGTACTGATGGTTGCTAATCAGTTAGACTCTATGTAACTATTTCAGACCAGACTCTTGGCTAAGGATTAGCCTCCCTAACTTGAGAGGGCTCTCTCAAAATAAGCTACTGATTTATCTTTTAACACTAAGAGGGCTAACTCTTGTAATGAGAACTTTAAAAAACATGATGGTTGGAAATACAACATAAGATTTCTTCCATTGGGATCATGGAGTCAAACACCATTTCAGTAAACTATCAACTACTCATTCATGGAAGTCAAGGCATGTAATGTTTAAACACTCAAAACATTTCTCAAATAAACCTCAACTCATAAATATACACAGGAAGTCTGAGCACTAGGTGAATTCAGAGTGATTGTATATCTATAGAGCTATAAAATATAAAGGATAAGACAAAACCACATACATCTTGAGCATTTGAACAAAGTATGAATCTTGAGAAGAAAAAGTAGTCTTTCTATTACTGTAAAAAGTCTTTTACATAAGCCAATATAAACTCTGTTTTTTCATAAACATCCAACCCTCGTTACATCAGAGTTTCCTCTATATATAGAAAAACATTCTTAACTACTTTGAGCCTCCTCCTCCAGCATGAGGGGAGCTCGATGACTGTCATTAACTACCCCTATCTATTTTTAACAGACTCATTAAATACACTAAGTATTGAGCTGTAATTACAAAGAGTCCTAATCAAACTTAAAGTCTAATTCTATTCTCCTCGTACATGATTCCTTTCTTGATCTTTGACAGCTGTATCCTTTTAGTTTTGGCCGTGATTGCTGAGATAAGGATGCAAGGAACAAGGTTAGCATTGGATGCTGAATGTGCTGATGGTTCATTGATCATAAGAACAAACCCCTGTTTTTCCGGTCCCTGTCTCCTACCATTCTTCGAAAGTTAAGCAATATGTTCCCAGCTCTTTAATACCCCAAAATTGATGAGCATCACCATATTCCCAAATATGCTGGAAGCCTTGTTGAATGAACAGGTGTATAAGCCCAAATCCTCGTATGCATCTCCAACCAAACCCTAACCACCGGTAATAAAGTAACTTTATTAAAGCTGTAACTTAAGACAAAATATTTCACCTTTATGGAGAATGCACACTTGTCATTATCTGAATGGCTCTGCTAGCCTTATGTGGTCTCCTTGATGTTCCTTAGGAATTTCCTTCAAAAATATGATGTCCTAATCATTAAACTGTTCATTTTCCTCATAAAAGAGCACCTACAGCAGTTTCGTAGCGCGCTATGAAACTGCTGTTTTTTTCAAAAACACAGTCTTTAGTGAATGTCTCAATATTCTTTGTGACTTTAACAGCTCTGCCACCGGTTTCAAAACTCCTTTTTTACCTTGGATTTATATAGCCGTGCTTACATGCCTTAAAAAAAATGAACTTAAGCAAAATTAAGCAAAACTTTGGAACAACACCTGACTCAGAATCTGCAATTTCATTTGGCAGCTAATTTATTTAGCCGTGCTTTCAATTTTGCAACCTCCTTTTCCATGGCTGCGATTTCAGCTACGACCCTCTCCATCTCAGCCACTTCTTTTTCGGTTGCCTCCCACTGGTCCTTTGTAGATGTAGTCTTTGCTTTTTGAGAAATGATGATTTTTTTATTTGGAACTTTTTCCTTGGTTTCTTTTGCTTCCTCTGTTCTGGATTGTTTCTCCATTTCTCTTGCTTGTTTTCTTGTAAAAGGTTTTTTCTTTATTTTCTCTGCCTCTTCTGTTTTGGGCAGTTGTTCAGCTTCCTTTGTTCTGGGTTACTTTACAGCTACCTCCTCTTCATGCACTTTCTCAACTTCTTTAATTTGTTTCCTTGTAACTGGCCTTCGTGGTTTGAACACAAATTCTTCACTAGGTTCATCAAACCTCAACCTCTTCGAAGCCTTTGATTTTTTAGTGCTCTCTGGTGATGATTGAGTTAAGTCAATGTGCATTGGTTCAATATGCACTGATTTAGCCTGTTCGAAATCAATAGCCTCAAACAAATCATTTAGACTAGCCTTCGATATTGGACTTTCTTCAACAGCTACTGATTTGCCCTTCTCCTTGCTTAATTGACTTCTGGTCTTTACTCTTGATACCTGTTCAGCTCCACTTGATCTAGGTGCATCTTTCTTGTGCTTGACCTTCTCCTTTGATTATGGTTGAGGTGGCTCTTTGATTACCAATGGCTTCATTGATTCCTTCAATTGGGTCTTGGTCTTCTTTTTATCTTTTATCTCCTTTCTAAGCTCAGCAAGAGTAGGTTCCTCAATTGACTTTTCTCTTTCTCTAACAGGAAATGGGGTGAGGCATGTCTTACTCTGAAAACCAACCATAAAAATAAAATAATCCCAATCCCGACCAATTTTCTGCAGACCTTCCAACACTAACAGTTTCACTAAACCATGACGAAACAGTGATGTCTCACAGTTATCCTTCTTCAACTGAATTTTATCACACATCTTGCTGAGGCTACGAAACAAGTAGAATGGGATATCTATAGATGCTTTGCCTGTAAAATGCAGCAACAACTTAAAATGATAGGAGTAAACTTTAGTATATATCCCTTCACATGTTAAATACTTTTGAATACATGTAAGGAGAAGTGCATAGTGTTCCTTTACATAATTCCTTGGCACAGCCTTTGTAAGATCTTCATTCACATAAGGTTCCTTAAAGAATTCCTTGTAGGGGTTCATATCAAATTTAAAGTTTTTAAACCACTCCTGCCCTCCTCTCGGAATTTCAGTCACCCTAGCAATAGCCTCTGGAAATACTGGGAATTCTAACATAGACACTTTAGAACTTAAACCTGTAAAATTTAAGGCAAATTCTTTTGTTACCTCATCATGCCCACCCTACAGCTTCTCACAAAATGTCCAACAACCAGCATCCTGAAAAGCTTGTCTTACACCTTCATCTCTTAATGCAAGATCCAATCCCACAGGTTCTGTTCTTTGACATCTTCCAGACCGATGCCCCTTCTTCTCCATTTCGCTTTGAAATCTTTCGCACAGAGAAACACCACCAGTTTCAAATCAAATGGCCAATTCAAATTTTGGAATGCAGGCTCGCTTGCAATCAGGTTCTTTTAAAGAAGAAACTCGGGCTCCTTTGCAATTTAAACAGTCTTATCATACAAACGGGTCAGTTCATGCATCATTAACAAACATCATACACTACCATGCATTACAAAACTATTTGAATGATTTTTATGTGTGTGGCTATGAACCTATTGGTGGAATGATGGCTCATATCGCTTGGGAAGGACACCAACTGACAATAAACGGACGTACACCCTGACTCATTTCCCCAGACATGACATTTCAAGACTCTGTGCTGCAAAATCCCCAAATCCGCGATTTCGTAGCGCAGATAGTTATAAGTTTGCAAAATGCGCTATGAAAAGGCTGGTTACTAACATGCTGCGAAAAAGCTAAAGCATCATTGCGCTGCAAAATCAGCCAATAGAATTGCGCTGCGGAAATGCGAAAAGGACCAGTGACGTAAACAAGATAAGACATGCATTATACAATCATGATGGAGGATGACTAACGGTATTTGAAAATGATTCACATCAATATCTTTCTAAAACATGATCCCTAAGTGACAAACATAGGACAACAACCATTTGACACCCATTTTTTGACAATGAAATTTTTTGGACAACATGATGTACATGTGACTGCAGTTCTAGGTGATAACAGGTGGGTTGGCAATCGAGTTGTGTTTTCTGGTTTTCCTGAATGATGGCCTTGGGTCATTTGTAGCGTGGCCAATTTTCATCTTCTCTCCATCCCCACTCGGTAGCGCATGAGTGGTAATGCTAGCCATGGTCATCCCAGGAGGCATATGTGAAAAATTCCCCTTCTTCTCTCCAAGTTCTTGGAGTTGTATGGGCAATTGTGGTGTGGCTCCCTAGCTCGTCCTGGCCCCCTCGTGCCCCTCCAGATGATACCAACGACAGGTTTTCTTTCCATGTGAAAGGTGGGTTGGCAATCGAGCTGTGTTTTCAGGTTACACTGAATGATGGCCTTGGGTCATTTGTAGGGTGGTCAACTTTCATCTTCTCTCCATCCCCACTCGGTAGTGCATGAGCCGTAATGTTGGCCATGCTCGTCTCGGGAGGCATACATGAACAATTCCCCTTCAACTCTCCAAGTTCTTGGAGTTGTATGGGTTGTTGTGGTGTGGCTCCCTGGCTTGTTCTGGTCTGCTCATTCCCCTCCAAATGAAACCAGCGACAGGTTTTCTTTCCGTGTGAAAGGTGGGTTGGAAATCGAGTTGTGTTTTCGAGTTTTCCTGAATGATGGCCTTGGGTTGTTTGTAGGGTGGCCGATTTTCATCTTCTCTTCATCCCCACTCGGTAGCCCATGAGCAGTAATGTTGGCCATGCTCATCCTGGGAGGCATATGTGAATAATTCCCCTTCTACTCTCTAAGTTCTTGGAGTTGTATGGGCTATTGTGGTGTGGCTCCCTAGCTCATCTTGGTCTCCTCGTGCCCCTGTAGATGATACCAGTGACTGGTTTTATTTCCGTGTGAAAGGTGGGTTGGTAATCAAGTTGTGTTTTCAGGTTTTCCTAAACGATGGCCTTGGGTCATTTATAGGGTGGCCGATTTTCATCTACTCTCCATTCCCACTCGGTAGTGCATGAGCAGTAATGTGGGCCATGCTTGTCCCCATCCCTCTTGCCCATCCCAAAGATAAGAATGGTGAAAGTTTTCTCGACGCTCCTTTGAGACTTTGTTGTTGTAGTCCTAGATGGAAGCCCCAAAACTCTGTTGTGCCTATGTCGTTGTCATTCCCCTCGGTTGTTGCAAATAGAAAATTTTGATTGGGCTGGGTAGCCATGTCTGGCTCCATTGAAATTGGCTCCTCATTATATTGTTTACCTCCTCCCTATTTGGTGCGTAGGGTTTTTCTTTCTGTGTGAAAGGTGGGTTGGTAATTGAGTTGGTTTCTTGGGTTTACCTCAAGAATGGCCTCGGGTTGTTTGTAGGGTGGCCGATTTTCATCTTCTCTCCATACCCACTCAGTAGCGCACGAGCGATAATGTTGGCCATGCTCATCTCGTGAGGCACACGTGAAACATTCCCCTTCTACTCCAAGTTCTCGGAGTTGTATGGGTTGTTGTGGTGTGGCTCCTTGTGATGGATATCATCTTCATTGTTTGGCTGTTTATGGTGCTAGTTTCTTGTGTTTGTACTCTTTTTGTGTTGGCATTTTCGGTTGAGATGCATACATATAAGAGGGACGTGGAAGGGTTTTTGTTGTAAACCACCTACCCTCCCTCTTGCTTGCTTTTTCCGTCGGGTGATGTGAGGTGTTGTTCTCCTTATTGTAAAGTCAAGGGTTGGCATTCCTTTGAAAGTGCACATCATTCATGGTTGCGTTGGCTTTGAGATTTTGATAGATGTGTTGGCCCATATGTTTGATCGAGGGGTCGACTTTTTCCTTGCATATTGCATGCATGTCAGGCTTTTGCGGTTAGAAATGTCAAGTCACAATGTTTATGGGCATTTTGTTGTTTCAATTATGTATGAGCTTGTGGTCCAACAGGGAGGCGACTTGCTACATCAATGGTGGGGACTATCTGGAAGAAGGATTTAGAGGTGGAATGCTTTGACCTCCCTCCTTTGCGTGGAGGTGGCCGTAGGGGAAAATTATTCATCATCCAGTTGGTAAAGCTATGGGAAATCTCCTAGGTTGCCTGTATGTAGGGTGTGTGGGATGTGGAGCTGCCCAATCCCTCCTCCTATTTAGATATGTTCTTGTATTGTGTGGAGAGCCTCTTGATTTTCATTTATTTCCTTCCTTTGGATTCGCATCGTGGTTGCCGCAGGCAATCAAATGATTGAGGTGCATCGTTGCTGCTATTCAAGTGGACTCCAAGGTGGCCTCGGTGTTTGGTGGGGAGGGTTGGGGGGCACTTCTAAGAGAGGTTGTGGGCTCTGTTGGTCTTGTTTTATTTCCTTCCGTTTCCTTTTCATTCAGGCTACCACAGGCGATCATGTGATCGAGGTCCATTGTTGTTGTTGTCTGAGTGGACTCCTAGGTGGCCTCTGTGTTGGGAGGGGAGGGGAGGGTTGGGGGGCACTTGTTGTTTCAATTTTGTATGTGCTCGTGGTCCAATGGGGAGGAGGCTTGCTACGTCAATGGTAGGGGCTATCTGGAAGAAGGATTTCGAGGTGGAACACTTTGACCTCCCTCCTTTGCGTGGAGGTGGCCGTAGGGGAAGATTATTCGTCGTCTAGTCGGTAAAGTTGTGGGAAATATCCTAGGTTGCTTGTATGTAGGGTGCATGGGGTGCAGAGCTGCCCAATCCCTCCTCCTATTTGGATATGTTCTTGTATTGTGTAGCAAGCTTCTTGATTTGCATTTATTTCCTTCCTTTGCCTTCACATCGTGGTTGGCGCAGGCGGTCATGTGATCAAGGTCCACTGTTGCTGCTGTCTGGGTGGACTCCTAGGTGGCCTTGGTGCGCATTGTGGAGGGTCAGGGGGAATTTCTAAGAGAGGTTGTGGGCTTGGTTGGCCTTGTTTTATTTCCTTCTATTTCCTTTGCATTGAGTCTGCTGCAGGTGATCATGCGATCGAGGTCCATCATTGTTGTTGTCCGGGTGGACTCCTAGGTGGCCTCCGTGAGGGGAGGGGAGGGTTGCGGGGCATTTGTTGTTTCAATTGTGTATGCTCTCAGGGTCCAACAGGGAAGAGGCTTGCTACGTCGATGATGGGGGCTATCTGGAAGAAGGATTTCGAGGTGGAACACTTTGACCTCCCTCCTTTGTGTGGAGGTGGTCGTAGGGGAAAATTATTCATTGTCTAGTTGGTAAAGTTGTTGGAAATCTTCTAGATTACCTATACGTAGGGTGCGTGGGGTGCGGAGCTGCCCAATCCCTCCTCCTGTTTGGATATGTTCTTGTTTTGTGTAGCAAGCCTCTTGATTTTCATTTATTTCCTTCCTTTTCCTTCTCATCGAGGTTGCCGCAGGTGGTCGAGTGATCGAGATCCACCGTTGCTGCTGCCTGGGTGGACTCCTAGGTGGCCTCGGTGCATGGCATGGAGGGTCGGGGGGAATTTCTAAGAGAGGTTGTGGGCTTGGTAAGTCTTGTTTTTTTATTTCCTTCCATTTCCTCTGCATTAAGGCTACCGCAAGCGATCATGCGATCAAGGTCCATAGTTGTTGTTGTCCAGGTGGACTCCTAAGTGGCCTCCATGCGGGGAGGGGAGGGTTGGGGGGAATTTCTAAGGTAGGTTGCGGGCTCGGTTTGTCTTGTATTATTTCCTTCCCTTGCCATTGTGTCAAGGCTGTCGCAGGTGATCATTCGATCGAGTTCCACTATTGTTGTTGTCTAGGTAGACTCCTAGATGGCATCGGTGCATGGCAGAGAGGTTTGTATGGCCTCTCTGTGATGGGATTTGTGGTCGGTCATCCTCTTTTTATTTCCTTCCTTTTCCTTCGCATCGAGGCTTCCGCAGGCAATCGGGAGATCGAGGTCCATCGTTGCTGTTGTTCGGGTGGAATCCTATGTGGCGTCGATGCAGAGCAGGGAGGGTTGGGGCTCATTTATAATATAGAGGTTGTGTGGTTGGTCGTTCTCCATTTGTTTCCCTTTGCATCGAGGCTGCCACAGGTGATTGGTAGATCAAAGTCCACCATTTCTGCTGTCCGGGTGGACTCCTAAGTGGTCTCGCTGCGTGGTGTGGAGGATTTTGGAGGCATTTCTATGGGAGTGGGTGAGTGATCGCTCATTTTCTTGTTGGTCAGGGCGTGGTTGCAAACTCTAGAGTGGCCTTGGTGCATTGTGGCTTGGAAGGGCTACCCATTTGTTCTCCATGTCCTTGGTATGTTGTGTGTGTTTCCTTCTTGGGATGCAAGAGGTGCAAGGCATAAAAGTTTTACATGATATTTTGACATCTCTCTGACTTGATGGGTGTTCAGGTTGGCTCTTGGTAAGAGAGCGCTTGTAATGCCCTTTGAAGTGGGAGGGTTCTACCTAGTTGATCTTGCCAGTAGTCATATGCTTGTCTCAAAGATTAAGCCATGCATGTCTAAGTATGAACTAATTCAGACTATGAAACTGCGGATGGCTCATTAAATCAATTATAGTTTTTTTATGGTACCATACTACTCAGATAATATTATTAATTCTAGAGATAATACGTGAACCAAGTCCCGACTCTTTGGAAGGGATGCATTTTTTAGATAAAAGGTCGATGCGGGCTTGCCCGCTTCTGTGGTGAATCATGATAACTTGACGGATCGCATAGCCCTTGTGTTGGGGATGCTTCATTCAAATTTCTGCCCTATCAACTTTTGATGGTAGGATAGAGGCCTATCATAGTGGTGACAGGTGATGGAGAATTAGGGTTGGATTCTAGAGAGGGAGCCTGAGAAACGACTACCATATCCAAGGAAGGCAGCAGGCGCACAAATTACCCAATCCTGACGTGGGGAGGTAGTGACCATAAATAACAATACTAGGCTCATCGAGTCTGGTAATTGGAATGAGTACAATCTAAATCCCTTAACGAGGATCCATTGGAGGGCAAGTCCGGTGCTAGCAGCCGTGGTAATTCCAGCTCCAATAGCATATATTTAAGTTGTTGTAGTTAAAAAGCTCGTAGTTGGATCTTGGGTCATAAAGGTCGGTCCGCCTACTCGGTGTGCACCTGCCCTTCCATCCCTATTCTCGGCGGTGTGCTCCTAGCCTTAATTGGCTAGGTCGCGGCTCTGCCACTGTTACTTTGGAAAAATTAGAGTGCTCAAAGCAAGCTCATGCTCTGAATACATTAGCATGGAATAACGTGATAGGAGTCTGGTCCTATTGTGTTGGCCTTCGGGACCGGAGTAATGATTAATAGGGATTGTCGGGGGCATTTGTATTTCATTGCCAGAGGTGAAATTCTTGGATTTATGAAAGATGGACCACTGCAAAAGCATTTGCCAAGAATGCTTTCATTAACGAAGAACGAAAGTTGGGGGCTCGAAGATGATCAGATATCGTCCTAGTCTCAACCATAAACGATGCCGACCAGGGATTGGCAGATGTGTCTCTAAGGACTCTACCAGCACCTTCTGAGAAATTAGAGTGTTTGGGTTCCAGGGGCAGTATGGCCACAAGCTGAAACTTAAAGGAATTGATGGAAGGGCACCACTAGGAGTGGAGCCTGTGGCTTAATTTGACTCAACACAGGGAAACTTACCAGGTCTAGACATAGTGAGGATTGACAGATTGAGAGCTCTTTCTTGATTCTATGGGTGGTAGTGCATGGTTTTTCTTAGTTGGTGGAGAGATTTGTCTGGTTAATTCCAATAATGAATGAGACCTCAGCCTGCTAACTAGCTACGTCGAGGTTCCCCTTCGCAGCCAGAAGTTTGAGGCAATAATAGGTCTGTGATGCCCTTAGATGTTATGGGCCGCATGCATGCTACACTGATACAGCCAATGAGTTTCTCTTCTTGGTTCGAGAGGATCGGGAAATATTCTCAAATTACATCATGATGGGGATAGACCATTGCAATTACTGGTCTTCAATGAGGAATTCCTAGTAAGTGCATGTCATCAACACATGTTGACTACGTCCCTACCCTTTGCACACACCGCTCGTTGCTCATATCGATTGAATGATCTGGTGAAGTGTTCGGATTGTCGACGATGGTGGTTCACCACCGTCGACGTCATGATAAGTTCATTGAACCTTATCATTTAGAGGAAGGAGAAGTCATAACAAGGTTACCATAGGTGAAGCTACGGTAGGATCATTGATAGCAGGGGTTTTGTTTTTTGGTTCGGGTTGGTTGGGTTTCGATTGCAATGTGGGACTGTGTGCTATGTCTCTAGGGGAGCAGGTTTGGTGTTTAGGAGGAACATTGTTGGTTGCTTGTCTTCAGGTAATGCTTGTTTTTTTGTTTGTTCTTGCAAGCCATGCTTGTGCTTGTCCCACCCATCCTTTGTTTTGCTTTCCCCCAATGTGTTTCTGCAGGGGGTTCAGAAGCTTGTTTCTTGGTAGCCCTTCTAACGATCTATTCAGTCGGGCATGGTTACTGTGGTTGAGGTGCTCGAGAAATATGATGGATATATTCAGACTCATTCGGAGTGGCAGTGCTTGGTCTTTTTCTCGTTGGAAGGAATGGGCCAAGGGTGCGGGCTTCCATGGTTGGTTCTCTCGAAAAGGCGGCGGTGGTTGATGTGTTTGCATGGGTGAGATTTTTTGCTGGTGGTTGGGTCGAGGGAGTGGTTGCACGTGTGCTTGGTAGCTCAAACCTTTCGTGAGGGGAAATTATCGGGGTGGGGTCAGTAAGGGATGGATGAAGAGAATTTCAACCCATTGGACTAGCCACCCTAGTCCCTCCCGTCTGTGCCTCGACATGCCCTCGCGAAAGGGTTGGGTGTCCAGGTAATGAAAAACCCCTCCCTCGGTCTGAGCTCCATCGAGATCACAATTTTCCCAACCAATGGGCATGAGGGTGGCAATCTTATCTCATGCCTTTGCCATCAAGGGAATTCCTCGTCCTCTCGTGAGCCACTCCCCTCCTAAGGGAAAAAGAAGTAGCGCGTTGTGTCTTTGTTCCTCCCTTTGGATTGTGGGTTTTTTGTGGGACTTGGTCATTTCTTTGTTTCATGGTGTGCGCTTTGAGGGCATCCCTCCCTTTAGTGGCCTTGCACCATCGATGTATTTGTGGCTAGCAGCTTTCTCCAGCTTTGAGTGTCGGCCCATGACAAATCCTCTTTGGAGTTTGATTCTTGACCCCCGTTGACTTTCTCGCTGGAAAGGTTGTTGGGTGTTTTGTACACGGAGGGGTGCAACATTGGGGCGAGTTTGTTATTAGTAGTCTATTTGTCATTTGAAGCCTGTGCCAAGTAGTTTATTTTTTGTTTGAAGCCTTGTGTCGGGTTGGGGGTTGTTTACCTTTCAGTAACGTGCTCCAGACACCGGTCTCATCATGGCCCTTGTCTTTTCTGGTGGTCACGTTTAGGTTGTGACTTATTTGCTTGGTTGTTTGATTGTTGGTTGTTATGTTGTAAAGCTAGAAAGGGTGTTCTTTAATGTAGGTGGGAGGGTGTGAAGAGGTGGGATGCTTTTTGATTGGGTGCCTTGGTTGATTTCTTTTTGGTTAGCGGACCTCTACTCGGTGTGTTGTTGAGCTTCCTTGTTTTCTTGGGCTCTTTGTTTCTTTGGTGTTTTTTTCTTCCCTTCTTCCTTTTTCCCCTAACCGTTGTGGAGGAGAGGTGGGATTGTGGTGGATTGGAGTTTGGGAAGGACAAAAAGTAGTGCGAGTTCCCAGGGTGGCCACCCTAGTCCTTCTCGATCATCGTCCCTTGCAGTTTACCCCTTTTTGCGAAGGCATGGGGTTTGGGAAGCTTGTTCTCTATTTGAGCTTCCCCTTCTGAGCTAGTAGCCACATTTGATATCTCTTGCCTTCATGTTGTTTTCTTCCTTTGTTGCTTGTGGCCCCTAGATTTACGGAGAAAAGGAGGGCTTATTGTGGATTGGTGTTCAAGAAGGAAGAAATTCAGTGCGAGTTCATGGGTGGCCACCCTAGTCCTTCTCGGTCGCCATCCCCTGCAGTTCCCCCCTTTTTGTGAAGGCACAGGCTTGGGGAAGCTTGTTCTCTGTTTGAACCTCCCCTTGTGAGCTAGTAGACACGTTTGACATCTCTCTTTCTTTCATGTTGGTTTCTTCCCTTCTTTCTTTCGGCCCCTAGCTTTACTGAAAAAAGTGGGATTGTTGTGGATTGGTGTTTGGGAAGGACGAAATGTAGTGTGAGTTCTCGGGGTGGCCACCCTAGTCCTTCTCAATTTCCATCCCCTACAGTTCCCCCCTTTTTGTGTAGGCACAGGGTTGGGGAAGCTTGTTCTCTATTTGAAGCCTCTCCTTGTGAGCCAGTAACCACGGTTGATGTCATTTTCTTTCATGTTGTTTTCTTCCCTTCTTCCTTCTGGCCCCTAGCTTTACAGAGAAAAGGTGGCATTGTTGTGGATTGGTGTTTGGAAAGGATGAATCATAGTGCAAGCTCCCGGGGTGGCCACCCTAGTCCTCCTCGATCGTCATCCCCTTCAATTCCCCCCTTTTTGCAGAGGCACGGGGCTTGGGAGGTTTCTGCTTTGTTTAAGCCTCCCCTTGTGAGCCAGTAGCCACGTTTGATCTCTATTTCTTTCACCTTGTTTTCTTCCCTTCTTCCTTTTGGTCCCTAGCTTTATGGAGAAAATGGGGAATTGTTGTGGACTGGTGTTCAGGAAGGACTAAAAGCACTGCGAGCGCTAGGGGTGGCCACCCTAATCCTTCTCGATTGTTGTTCCATGCATTTCCCCCCATTTTGCGAGGGCATGGGGCTCGAGGAGATTGTTTTCTTTTCGAGCCTCCTCCTTTGAGGGTGGTAGGCACCTTTGTTTTTGTTTCTCTCATGTGTTTTTCCTCCTTTTGGCCCTTGGCCTTGCATTTGTTGTGGGTGGTGCCCCTATTTAGTGTTGTGGGTTATTTTTCGGTAATAGGTGGAAACAACTCTCGGCAACAGATATCTCAACTCTTGTTACGATGAAGAACATAGCGAAATGTGATACTTAGTGTGAATTGCAGAATCTCGTGAATCATCGATTTTTTGAACGCAATTTGCACCCGACGCCTCGATCGAGGGCACTTCTTTCTAGGTGTCACATCCCATTCAAACATGCTCCCTACAATATGCTAGGGAGCAGCGGAGCTGGTCGTCCATGCCCAATGTGGTGTGGTTTAATGAAATATCTCAAGTGATGTTTCATGGCGTGCGTTGGCGAGTGGTGATCTTGTCCCCTTAGATGGGCAGTCGGCGTTAGCTGATTCGGGCTTTGTGTGGCATCGCTCGAACTTTCTTTTCTCTCTCTTGTCCTCTCATCGGGTAGGGCAGATTTAGCTCCAACTTTACGACCTCAGCTCAGGCAAGAACACCCGTTGAGTTTAAGCATATAATTAAGTGGAGGAAAAGAAACTTACAAGGATTCCCCTAATAGCGGTGAGCAAACCAAGAAGAGCCCAGCATGAAAATCGGGTGGCAGCGTCGCCTGAATTATAGTCTGTAGAAGCGTCCTCAGTGGTGAACCTGGGTGAAGTCCCTTGGAAGGGGGCGCCTGAGAGGGTGGCAGCCCTGTCGGCGCGGGACCCTGTCGCATCACGAGGCATTATCGGCGATTCGGGTTGTTTGGTAATGCAGCCCTAATTGGGTGGTAAATTCCATCCAAGGCTAAATACAGGTGAGAGACTAATAGCGAACAAGTACCGTGAGGGAAAGATGAAAAGGAATTTGAAAAGAGAGTTAAAGAGTGCTTGAAATTGTCGAGAGGGAAGTGGATGGAGGCTGTCGATGCATCTTGGTCAGATGTGGAACGACTCAGGTTGGTCCGCCACTCGACTTGAGGTGCAAACCAACACGGGCTGCTACATCGTCACAAGTGCGAGTGGATTGCTGCTTGTCGGTTTGCTGCTACGGTGGTCGAGGAATGAAGCATGCACCCTTGTGGCGGCTGTGTGCACCTGCGCACTCATGGTGTTGGTTTGCAGGCTTTCCATTTGACCTGTCTTGAAACACAGACCAAGGAGTCTAACATGTGTGCGAGTCGGCGGGTTTGAAAACCTACGAGGCGCAAGGAAGCTGACAGGCAAGATCTCCTCTCTAGGGGTGCACCGTCGACCAACCTTGAGCTTATGCAAAGGGTTCAAGTGCGAACACACCTGTTGGGACCCGAAAGATGGTGAACTATGCCTGAGCAAGGCGAAGCCGGAGGAAACTCTGGTGGAGGCTCGTAGCGATACTGACGTGCAAATCGTTCGTCTGACTTGGGTATAGGGCCGAAAGACTAATTGAACCATCTAGTAGCTGGTTTCCTCCGAAGTTTCCCTCAGGATAGCTGGAGCTCACGTGTGAGTTTTATCAGGTAAAGAAAGTGATTAAAGGCATCGGGAGCGTAACGCCCTCGACCTATTCTCAAACTTTAAATAGGTAATATGGTGCAGTTGCTCCATTGAGCTACGCTATGGAATCGAGAGCTCCAAGTGGGCCATTTTTGGTAAGAAGAACTGGCGATGCGGGATGAACCGAAAGTCGAGTTACGGTGTCGAATTGCACGCTAACCTAGATCCCACAAAGGGTGTTGGTTGATTAAGACAGCAGGACGGTGGTCATGGAAGTCGAAATCTGCTAAGGAGTGTGTAATAACTCACTTGCCTTATCAACTAGCCCTGAAAATGGATGGCGCTGAAGCGCGCAACCTATACTCAAATGTTGGAGCAATTTCCTTGCTTCGATGAGTAGGAGGACGTGGGGGTCATTGAGAAACCTCAGGCGTGAGATTGGGTGGATCGACCCCTGGTGCAGATCTTGGTGGTAGTACCAAATATTCAAATGAGAACTTTGAAGACTAAAGTGGGGAAAGGTTCCATGTGAACAGCACTTGGACATGGGTTAGTTGATCCTAACAGATGGGGAAGCCTTGTATCAAGGGTGCACTCTGCACGAGCATCAAAATGGAATTGGGTTAATATTCCCGAACCAAGACATGGCGGTGGGCGGCAACGTTAGGAAATCCGGAGATGTCGTCGGTGGCCCTCGGAAGAGTTATCTTTTATTTTTAACATCTTGCTCACCTTGGAATCAGTTCACCCAGAGATAGGGTCCAACAACTAGAAGAGCACCTCACGCCTTGCGGTATCTGGTGCACCCTCGGCGGCCCTTGAAAATATGGAGGACCGAGTACCGTTCATGCCTGGTCATACTCATAACTGCATCAGGTCTACAAGGTGAACAACCTCTGGTTAATAGAACAATGTAGGTAAGGGAAGTCGGCAAAATGGATCTGTAACTTTGGGAAAAGGATTGGCTCTGAGGGTTGGGCCTAGGGGTCTACACCCTCAACTCGTGGGATGTCGACAGTCTACCCGAGCTATTCTCATGGCGAGGGTAGGCAGTCACATGCCAAATGGGCTATGGGTATAGAATGCCCCCTACTGGGGGCTTTGTCCAAGGCGTCGAACAATCGACTCAGAACTGGTACGGATAAGTGGAATCTGAATATTTAATTAAAACAAAGCATTGCGATGGTCCCAGCGGATGCTGACGCAATGTGATTTCTGCCCAGTGCTCTGAATGTCAAAGTGAAGAAATTCAACCAAGCGCGGGTAAATGACGGGAGTAACTATGACTCTCTTAAGGTAGCCAAATGCCTCGTCATGTAATTAGTGATGTGCATGAATGGATTAATGAGATTCCCACTGTCCCTATCTACTATCTAGCAAAACCACAGCCAAGGGAACGAGCTTGGCAGAATCAGCGAGGAAAGAAGACCCTGTTGAGCTTGACTCTAGTCTGACTTTGTGAAATGACTTGAGAGGTGTAGAATAAGTGGGAGTTGTTTTCGGTGCAAGTGAAATACCACTACTTTTAACGTTATTTTACTTATTCCGTGGGGTGGAGACGGGGCACTGCCCCTATTTTTGGCCTTAAAGCATGTTTCGGCAGGTCGATCCAGGCGAAAGACATTGTCAGGTGGGGAGTTTGGCTAGGGTGGCACATCTGCTAAAAGATAATGCAGGTGTCCTAAGATGAGCTCAACGATAATAGAAATCTCATGTGGAACCGTGAAAGAGTGGCCTATTGATCCTTTAGATTTTCAAAATTTGAAGCTAGAGGTGTCAGAAAAGTTACCACAGGGATAACTGGCTTGTGGTAGCCAAGCGTTCATAGCGACATTGCTTTTTGATCCTTTGATGTCGACTCTTCCTATCATTGTGAAGCAGAATTCACCAAGTGTTGGATTTTTCACCCACGAATAGGGAACGTGAGCTAGGTTTAGATAGTCGTGTGATAGGTTAGTTTTACCCTACTAATGAATCACATTGCAATAGTAATTCAACTTAGAACAAGAGGAACCGTTGATTCACACAATTGGTCATCATGCTTGGTTGAAAAGCTAGTGGCACAAAGCTACCATGTGTCGAATTATGACTGAATGCCTCTAAGTCGGAATCCACACTAGAAGCAGTGCATGTCACTCTTTGACTATGTCTCGACCCACAGTAGGGGCATCGCTTTGTCACCCCAAGGGGCCTGTGTCATTTGCAAACTGTGATCGTGAAGCATCTCGGTCAAGGCAGCTTTGGAGTTCAATTCCAAACAGTCGTTGAGAAGAATACTTTGCAGACAACTTAAATACGTGACGAGGTATTGTAAGAGTAGAGTGGCCTTGCTGCCATGATCGACTAAGATTCAGCCCTTTGTCACCTAGATTCAGCGCTTCACTCTTGTCACAAACAAATCCATGCAACCCTCCTGCTCTCGTGCCTTTGCCTCTTCCTCTAGACGACAATTTTTTATTGCTTGGGGGTGGGAAATTTGGGGTTTCCACGCCGCGACGGAAAAGGCGCTGAAGCCCAGGAAAACTTGGGTTTCCGTGTCGTTCCACGGTGCCCAAAATTTTGGGGTTTACATGTCGCGCCCCGACACCCAAAATTTGGGGTTTCCATGCCACGCCCCGATGCCCAAAATTTGGGGTTTCCACTTGACGCCTAAAATTTGGGGCTTCCATGTCGCGCCAAAAATTTGGGGTTTCCATGTCACACCTAAAATTTGGGGCTTCCACCTGGCGCAAAAATTTTTGGGGTTTCCAAGTCGTGCCCCGGCGCTCAAGCCTGGGGCAACTTGGGGTTTCCATGTCGCGCCACGACCAAAATCGGCGGCACCCAAGCCTAGAAAAATTTGGGTTTTCCAGGTCACGCCCAAGCCTAGGGAAACTTGGGGTTTCCATGTTGCGCCCTGACCAAAACTGGTGGCCCCCAAGCCTGTTGAAACTTGGGGTTTCCATGTCGCGCCATGACCGAAACCGACAGTGCCCAAGCCTAGGGAAATTTGGGGTTTCCATGTCTCGCCCAAGCCTGGGGAAACTTGGGGTTTCCATGTCGCACCTCGGTGCCCAAGCCTGTGGAATCTTGGGGTTTCCATGTCCTGCCATGACCAAAACTGGAAACGCCCAAACCTACAGAAACTTGGGTTTCCAAGTCGCACCCTGGCGCCCAAACCTAGGGAAAATTGGGGTTTCCATGTCGTGCCACGACCGAAACTGGCAGTGCCCAAGCCTGCGGGACCTCGAGGTTTCCATGTCGTGCCCTGGCACCCAAGCCTGGGAAACTTGGGGTTTCCATGTCCTATCCTTGATGGAACCATGAGTTTCTACATTTTACGGCATGATGGAAATGCGGGGTTTTCACCCCCAATGCGGGGAACTTGGGGTTTCCATGACAATGCAAACTAGCTCACAAGTCTCAGGAACTTGGGGTGTTTCGAAACCGCTACCCAAGTCTGGGGAACTCGTGGTTTCCATGTCGCGCCACACCCTGAATCACCCGAGCGTCTGTGGAACTTTGGATTTCCATGTCATAGCCACCAAAGTCTGGGGAACTCGGGGTGTCCATTTTGCGGCGCGATGGAAATTGCTACCTAAGTCAGTGGACACACACGGGGTTTCCATTTCGCGTCACAACAAACATTGCTACCCAAGTCTTGGAAACACGATGTCAGGCCCTATGTTTCGGTTTCTTCCCGTCGATGCGAAGTGCGAACTCTACGACCAAAATGTGTGAAGGGACATAAGTATAATGCACATTAGAGGTGGAGCGATGGTTAGTTTATATCGTGGGAGTGTTTTGCATAACCCACAGGCTGACTTACATGTTGGGGCGACTTGAACGAAGGGTTGCTGGCCAACCAACAATCAGATGGGAAGTTTGCGTTGTGTAAGGGTGTTTTGGCACGCGGTGGTCGAGTCGGCCTGGGTAGCGACTTGTAGACAAGCGGAGGGGGGGTCAGACTTGGTAGCACAGACAGGCAGAGCGAGGTAGGTTATAGTCCAGGCAGGTGGGCTGCACTGCATGTGGGCCACGCGCCCTCACTATGGACGGCACTGACAGGAAGAGTTTGGGCGTCGTGGAACGAAAAGTCAGGCGGACATGTTCGCAGTTCAGGTGTGGAGTTGTGTCCTGCACGCTACAGGCAATGCAACAAAACCACACGACACGAAAGATTGAAAGAATAATTGAAGAAGATAAATTTATGGTAAGTTATTTTTGCTGCATTATTAAGAACACTTATTGGAAAATTGATTGAGTGTTGAAGTAGGCATAGACCGTGTACTCGAGCATTGGTAAAAGGAAAAAGTATGGCGGTACCGCACTCGCTTATGCGTGGTTGGAATAATACCACTAGGATAGGAGCGCGACATGGGGTCTCCCAGTCCCTCCTCCACAAAAGTCGCCAAATTACGGGGAACCCAGGGATTCCATGTCCCGCCTTGTCGAAAGCATCCCAAGTGCGGGAAATTTGGGGTTTCCATGTCTCGTCACGATGGAAATTTCCCCACGTGCAATAAACTTGGTGTACATTGAGTCTGGAACCTCACATCAAGAAAAAGGCTCAGTTGGTCAAGATAATGAAGGTTTCTTCATTGGTAAAGGATCTCACTAAGGATCAAAGGTTGGAGTCTCTTCCAGAGCTAGTCCACCATGGAGTATCAAAAGTTGAAAGAAGGACACCATGTTGGGGAATGAAGTGTCGAAGAAACAAAGTGCAGAGAGGAGGAAGGACTCGACTTGTGCTGGGAGGATATTATTGTCAAGGGTCTAGGGCTTCGTAATGACCAATAAGAAGCTTCAATAAGAGAAATTTATGAAAGGGTTTTCCTCTCTGAGAGAGAGAGGTTTTTCCTTGGCAAAGAGCCAACATCGTGTGTTCTTGTTCTTATGTTTTTGGCACCAGTTTGATGAAAGTAAACAAACATGCATTAAAAAGAAGAGAAGAATATTAGGATAACATGATAAATTGTAAAAGAGATTCACAATTGTTATCAAGTCTAGAAGAATCCCGCTATACCCCATTGCCCCAGATTCTTCAACGTGGTATCAGAGCTAAGGTGACACATCAAGGAAAGGGAATCTCAATAACATCCGCAAGGCTGAACCATCAAGCTAGGAAGTCTCAATCACATCAAGGACAAGAAGTTCTACCATCTATCATTCATCATGGAAGACTACAAAGCAAGAAGAAATGCCTTGTATAAAGGCACCTATAAGAATAACAAATCAAAGAGGGACCTACATCAAGCTACACCATCTTGAAAAATGAAATGCACTACGAGTCAAGTCATCAAGCAAGTCCATTTGAAGAAAGAAACTTGAACAACATCAAGATCTAAGGAAGGCAAGCCATCAAGTCTTCAAGAAGAAATAAAGTTCACTACATCTCAAACTCTATCAAGTAAGTATACGTCCCCTTCTCAGTATACCTCACTATCTTTTTGCAGGGAAAGTAACAAATTGGTTGGGACCACTACACGTCCAAAGTCCAATGGTTTGGATGCCAAGAATATGGATGCTACAAAATGGATTGTCCTAAACTTGAGAAGGACAACAACTACAAGAGAAAAAGGGAAGAAGCTCATGCAACTCAAGAAGTGGAAGAAGATGACAAGAAGCAAAAGAAGGAATATCCTCCTATGACTAAGTCAACCTGTTTTCTTAAAGTCTTCTTTCAAGGGGGGTAGAGCTCTCATTGGGGGTCCCATTTATGGGATTCAAGAGAGGATGATATACAGGCGAGAGCAGATGAAGCAAGAAAGGCTACACCAATCGAGGAGAACTATCAAATAAAGCTGAGATGATAAAAGCATAATCAAGATGAGGTATGTATTCATAAAAGTTTAAGTCGTGTCATCATATATATTGATTGGGTCATGGGAAAAGTTCTAGAATCACAATCAAGAATAAAAGGATCTCTTTCGCCAACGACATGCTCAGAGGCATGTACTACAGTGGAGTAAAGGTCAACATGAAGAAGTGCTCTCATAAGGAGTATAAGGTGGTTGACTAATCAATCCAAGAAGAAGAAAATGAAGAAGGAGATCAAGCATGTGAAGAACATCGTCGTCACAAAGAATAACTATTTGACAAGATTCCTCAACATCTCTTGAAAGAAGGCATGGAAACTCTAATAAAGGAAGAAAAAGATAAAGGACCCTTGACACCTACGAAGGCCTCGGAGATAGTAAGGTGCAGATAACCGATTCAACTCTACAAATATGTCATGATGAAGAGGCCATCCAACAAAAGCACCATTTGGTGTTGAAGCAATATCACGATGAAGTCATGAAGGGCCACTAAATCAAAGTATCTGAATAAGTGAGTACAACCAAGCATCCATGTGATAATTATTATGAAGGATAGACAAGATTGCAAAGGAATAGCTAGATGACAAAAAGAACCTGATATATATGAAGAAGGCCACTTTCCACGAAGGGAGCAATGACATGACAAACCAAGAGGGAAAGTGATCGATGGCCGGTACCCTGCCAAGAAGAAGTTCAAACAAAGACTTCATGACATTGAAGGAAAGAAGGAGATCAAGCAGCTGAAGGACCCACGAAGAAGACGTTGTTGATGAATGGAAAAGTCCCTAGCTAAGAGGGAGTTCTAACAAGTTCCCAACTACAAAGGAGCTTGGGCAAGTTCCTTGTCAGAGGAAACACTGGCATGTCTTCCTCAATCAAGGGGAAGATATAGACACAACATTCTTGTCTTCACTTGGCAAGAAATAATGGGAGGATTGGGTAACCATTTGGCATCTGATGCTCTTTGAGGATGTGTAGGGCATCCAAGACAAGAGTAGGCAAGAGGAGCGACATTCTTTGAGGGTTGGGAACCCAAGACAAGAATTGTCCTAGAAGGTCATACTCAGGGAACACCTGGGTGGGTATGTACCTTTAGAGACAATGACTAAGTTGTTTATAAGCCATTGGCCTCGCCAACATTGTCCTCTAATCTTATGAGAGATAAAGCTGTTAGTCAAGGCCTTCCTATGAAAAATGTTGGCTAATATGATGCTATAACAGATGGGTTGCCAATCTAGTTTTTCTTATGTGAGTTATTCAAGATTGAAAAATAGCCAAACACCTTGTAATGATTTATGAATACCTCCCTAGTTAAAAGGGGGCGTTGAAGAAAGTGTAACTGGGTTGGGTTTGGTCTTCATAAATGTAATTTTTATATTTGTATTTATTCAAGAAAATAAATAAATAAATAATAAATAAATATATATATATATATATATATATATATATATATTATATTTATCATTGAGTTTCTTGCTCATTGAAATAGGTCTAGCACATGTTAAAGTGTTATAAAGATTCAAAAGAAAATGTTGAAAACCTTAAGGGCATGTTACACAAGGTATATTTATGTATTAGAGTCAAAGATATTCCTACTATGATGCTATAGCACATGGGTTGCCAATCCGGTTTCTCTTATGTGAATTATTCAAGATTGAAAAATAGCCAAACACCTTGTAATGATTTACCTCCCTAGTTAAGTGGGGGTGTTGAAGAAAGTGTAACTGGGTTGGGTTCGGTCTTCATAAATGTACTTTTGATATTTGTATTTATTCAAGAAAATACATACATACACACATACATACATACATATACATATATATGTGTGTGTGTGTGTGCGTGTGTGTGTGTGTGTGTGTGTGTGTGTGCGTGTGTGTATTATATTTATCATTGAGTTTCTTGCTCATTGAAATAGGCCTAGCACATGTTAAAGTGCTATAAAGAGTCAAAAGAAAATGTTGCAAACCTTAAGCGCATGTTACACGAGGTATATTTATGTATTACAGTCAAAGATATTCCTACTATGATTCTATAGCAGATTGGTTCCCAATCCGGTTTCTCTTATGTGAATTATTCAAGATTGAAAAATAGCCGAACACCTTGTAATGATTTATGAATACATCCCTAGTTAAGAGGGGGTGTTGAAGAAAGTGTAACTGGGTTGGGTTCGGTCTTCATAAATGTACTTTTGATATTTGTATTTATTCAAGAAAAGAAATAATATATATATATATATATATATATATATATATATATATATATATATATATATATATATTTGTCGTTGAGTTTCTTGCTCATTGAAATAGGCCTAGCACATGTTAAAGTGTTATAAAGAGTCAAAATAAAATGTTGAAGACCTTAAGGGCATGTTACACGAGGTATATTTATGCATTAGAGTCAAAGATATTCCTACCCTCGTGCATTTGTTCGGGTCGTGCACCCATTGAAACCCCAATTTTCCTTTGGGCGGGTCGAGTCATCACGTGCTATGCCATGTGTGGGTGGCCGGGCACACGTGGCCATGCCGAAAATGCTAAGTCATGACCATTGTGTGCCTTCTTTGTTCGGGTCGTGTACATATGGAAACCCCAAATTTAATTCAGGTGATTTGGGTCAGTTCGCCCAAGGCGGGTCGGGTCGGGTCGTGTCGTGCCGTGTGTGGGTGCCCTGGCACACATGGCCGTGCCAAAAATTCTAAGTCATCACTGCTCGTGTGTCTTTTGCACGTTCATGCAGCCCGTTTGCCTAACGCTCCCTTGGGCCTTCGTTCAGGTCGTGCACCCATGGAAAGCCAAAATTTCGTTTCGGCCATGCACACATGGAAACCCCAAATTTCATTCGGGGAGGTTGGGTTGTGTCGTGTGTGGGTACCCGTGTAAACGCGTTCAGGCGAGTCAGTTCGTGTCGTGTTGTGTGTGGGTGCCCGTGAAACACGGTCGTGTGAGTCAGGTCGAGTCGTGTCATGCCATGTGTGGGTGCTTGAGAACATGTGGTTGTGCAAAAAATGTTAAGGTGTGACCACCCGTGTGCCTTCTGCATGTTCGCGCGACCCGTTTGCCCGATGCTCCCTCATGCCTTCGTTCGAGTTGTGCACCCATGGAAACCCCAAATTTCATTCGAGTGGGTCAGGTCGTGCCATGCGTGGGTGCTCGGGCACACATGGCAGTGCCAAAAATGCTAAGTCATGACCCCCCGTGTGCCTTATACACGTTCGTGCAGCCCGTTTTCCTGACACTCCCTTGTGCCTTCGTTCAGGCCATGTACCCATGGAAACTCGAAATTTCGTTCAGGTTGTGCATACAAGGAAACCCCAAATTTTGTTCGGGTCGGGTTGGGTCATGTTGTGTGGTGTGTGGGTGCCCGTGCAAACATGTTCGGGCAGGTCAGGCTGACTCGCCCAAGTATAGTTGGGCCATGTGTGGGTGCCCGGGCACACGTGGCAGTGCCAAAAACGCTAAGTCATGATCTCCCTTATGTCTTCTACATGTTTTTGTAGCTCGTTTGCCTGACGCTCCCTCGTTCCTTCATTCAGGTCGTGTGCCCACGAAAACCCCAAAATTTTGTTCGGGTCGTGCACCCATGGAGCCCCAAATTTTGCTCAGGCAGGTCGGGATGTGTCGTGTGTGGGTGCCCGTGCAAACACGTTGGGACGGGTCGGGTTGGGTTGTGTGACGGTGCCCAGGGCACACGTGGCCATATAAAAAATGCTAAGTTGTGATATGGGTGGGCTTTGTGCACGATCGTGCTATCCATTTTCCCGAATCTCCCTTGTGCCTTCAATTTGGTCATGTGTCGGAGCCCATGTAAACTCGTTCGAGCGGGTCGTTTACCATGTAAACACTCATTCAAGTGGGTCGTTTGGCATGTAAACTCATTCGGGAAGGTCGTTTGAGGGCGCCAGTGTGAACTCATTCAGGAAAGTCATTTGCCATATAAACTCATTTAGCCGGGTCATTTGATGGCGCCTGTGTAAACTCTTTCGGGCGGGTCGGGCGAGGGCATCCATGTAAACTCATTCGGGTGAGTCGAGCGAGGTTTTCCATTCAAATTTGTTCGGGCGGGTCGGGCGAGGGCATCCATGCAAACTCGTTCAGGCGGGTCATTTGGGAGAGGGCATTCATGCAAACTCGTTCGGGTGGGTCGTTTAGGAGAGGGCGTCTATGCAAACTCATTTGGGCGGGTCGTTCGAGGGAATTCATGTAGACTTGTTCGGGTGGGTTAGGCAAGGGCGTCCATGTCAACTCGTTCAGGCGGGGGGTCGGGCGAGGGCATGACTAAGCACACGAGTCGATATTAAATATGTTAATTTGTGACCTGGGGTGGCCTTTGTGCACATTTGTGAAGCTCGTTTGCCTTGCTCTCCATTGTCCCTTCATTTTGGTAGTGTGGGCGCCCATGTAAACTCGTTTGGGTGGGTCAGGTGAGGGCGTCCGTGTCAACTCGTTCAGGCAGGTCAGGCGAGGGTGTCTGTGTCAACTCATTTGGGTGGGTCGTTCGGGGGAGGGCGTCCATGTAAACTCGTTCGGGTGGGTCGAGCGAGGGCACGCCCGAGCAAACGAGCCAGTATAAAAAATGCTATGTTGTGACCCGAGGATGGATTTGTGCACGTTCGTGTAGCTCGTTTTCCTGGCCCTCCCTTGTCCCTTCATTTCAGTCATGTGGGTGCCCATGTAAACTCGTTTGGGTGGGTCATTTGATGGCATCCATGTCAACTCGTTCAGGTGGTTTGGGTGAGGGCGTCCATGTGAACTCATTCGGTTGGGTCGGGTGAGCGCGTCCGTGTGAACTCATTCAGGTAGGTGAGGCAAGGGCGCCCGGGCAAACAAGCTTGTATAAATAATGCTAAGTTGTGACCCGACGTTGGCTTTATGCACATTCATGCAGCTTGTTTTCCCAGCTCTCCCTTGACCCTTCGTTTTGGTTGTGTGGGAGCCCATGTAAACTCATCCATGTGGGTCATTTGAGGGTGTCTGTGTCATCTCTTTTAGGCGGGTCAGGCAAGGGCGTCCGTGTGAACTCGTTTAGGCCGGTTGGGCGAGGGCGCGCCCGGCCGAACGAGCCCGTATAAAAACTAAGAAATTGTGACCAGAGTTTGGCTTTGTGCACGTTGTTACAGCTCATTTGCCCGGCTCTCCCTTGTCGCTTTGTTTCGGTCGTGTGGGCGCCCATGTAAATTCATTTGGGTGGGTCATTTGAGGGCGTGCGTGTCAACCCGTTCGGGCGGGTCGGACGAGGGCGTCCATGTGAACTCGTTCAGGTAGGTTAGGTGAGGGTGCGCTCAGGCGAACGAGCCCGTATTGAAAATGCTAAGTTGTGACCCGACGTTGGCTTCATGCACTTTCGTGCAGCTCGTTTGCCTAGATCTCCCTTGTCCCTTCGTTTCGGTCGTGTGGGCGCCCATGTAAACTCGTTTGAGTGGGTCGTTTGAGGGCGTCCTTATCAACTCGTTCGAGCGGGTTGGGCGAGGGCGTCTGTTTGAACTTGTTTGGGCCGGTCGGGCGAGGGTGTGCCCAGGCGAACAAGCCTGTATAAAAAATGCTAAGTTGTGACCCGATGTTGGCTTTGTGCACGTTCGTCCAGCTCGTTTGCTAGGCTCTCCCTTGTCCCTTCGGTTCAGTCGTGTTGGTACCCATGTAAATTTGTTCAGGTGGGTTGGGTGAGGGCGTCCGTGTGAACTCGTTCAAGTGGGTCGGGTGAGGGCATCTGTGTGAACGCGTTTGGGCGGGTCGTGGCAGGGCGCGCCTGGGCGAACGAGCCCGTATCAAAAATGCTAAGTTGTGACCTGTGGTTGGCTTTGTACATGTTCGTGCTGCTCGTTTGCCTGACTCTCCCTTGTTGCTTCGTTTCGGTCATTTGGGTAGGTCGAGCGAGGGTGTCTGTGTCAACTCGTTTGGGCGGATCGGGCGAGGGCGTCCATGTGAACTCGTTCGGGCGGGTCTAGTGAGGGCACGACCGGGCAAATGAGCCCGTATTGAAAATGCTAAGTGGTGACCCAAGGTTGGCTTTGTGCACATTCGTGTAGCTTGTTTGCCCAACTCTCCCTTGTCCCTTCGTTTCTGTGAGTCGTTTGAGGGCTACGTGTCAACTCATTCGGGTGCATTGGGCGAGGGTGTCCGTGTGAACTCGTACGGGTAGGTAGGTTGAGGGTGTCCGTGTGAACTCACTCGGGCGGGTTAAGTGAGGGCGCGCCCGGGCGAATGAGCCCATGTTGAAAATGCTAAGTTGTGACCCAAGGTTGGCTTTGTGCACTTTCATGCAGCTCGTTTGCCCGGCTCTCCCTTGCCCCTTCGTTTTCATCGTGTGGGCACCCATGTAAACTCATTCGAGTGGGTCGGGCGAGGGCGTGGCTGGGTGAACGAGCCTGTATCAAAAATGTTAAGTTGTGACCTGAGGTTGGCTTTGTGCACATTCGTGTAGCTCGTTTTCCCAGCTCTCCCTTGTCCCTTCGTTTCGGTGGTGTGGGCGCCCATGTAAAGTCATTCGGGTGGGTCGTTTGAGGGCGTCTGTGTCAACTCGTTCGGGCAGGTCGAGCGAGGGCGCGCACGGGCGAACGAGCCCATATAAAATATGCTAAGTTGTGACCCAAAGTTGGCTTTGTGCACCTTCATGCAACTCGTTTACCCGACTCTCCCTTGTCCCTTCGGTTCGGTCGTGTCGGTGCCCATGTAAATTCCTTCAGGTGGGTCGGGCGACGGCGTCCATGTGAACTCATTTGGGCGGGTCGAGTGAGAGCATCTGTGTGAACTCGTTCGAGTGGGTTGGGTGAGGGCATGCTCAGGTGAATGAGCCTGTATAGAAAATGCTAAGTTGTGAGTCGAGGTTGGCTTTGTGAACGTTCGTACGGCTCGTTTGCCTGGTTCTCCATTGTGGCTTCGTTTCGGTCATTTGGGTGCCCATGTAAACTTGTTCAGGTGGGTCGTTTGAGGGTGTCCGTGTCAGCTCGTTCGGGCGGGCCGGGCGAGGGCATTCATGTGAACTCGTTCGCGTGGGTCAGGTGAGGGCACACCCGAGCGAACGTGCTCATATCGAAAATGCTAAGTTGTGACCCAAGGTTGGCTTTGTGCACGTTCCTGTAGCTCGTTTGCCCAGCTCTTCATTGTCTCTTTGTTTCAGTGAGTCATTTGAGGGCGTGCATCTCAACTCGTTCGGGCGAGTCCGGTGAGGGCATCCGTGTGAACTTGTTCGGGCAGGTCTAGTGAGGGCACGACCGGGAAAACGAGCCTGTATTGAAAATGCTAAGTGGTGACCCAAGGTTGGCTTTGTGCACATTCGTGCAGCTTGTTTGCCCAAATCTCCCTTGTCCCTTCGTTTCTGTGAGTCGTTTGAGGGCTACGTGTCAACTCGTTCGGGTGCGTTGGGCGAGGGTGTCCGTGTGAACTCGTACGGGCGGGTCGGGCGAGGGCGTCCATGTGGTGTCAACGTGTTTGGGCAGGTCCGGCGAGGGTGTCCGTGTCAACTCGTTCGGGCGGGTCGAGCGAGGGTGTCCATGTGAACTCGTTCGGGTGGGTCTAGTGAGGGCACGACCGAGCAAACGAGCCTGTATTGAAAATGATAAGTTGTGACCCAAGGTTGGCTTTGTGCACATTCGTGCAGCTTGTTTGCCCAACTCTCCCTTGTCCCTTCGTTTTTGTGAGTCATTTGAGGGCTACGTGTCAACTCGTTCGGGTGCATTGGGCAAGGGTGTCCGTGTGAACTCGTACGGGTAGGTAGGCTGAGGGTGTCCGTGTGAACACGCTCGGGCGGGTTAAGTGAGGGCGTGCCCGGGCGAATGAGCCCATGTTGAAATTGCTAAGTTGTGACCCAAGGTTGGCTTTGTGCACTTTCATGCAGCTCGTTTGCCCGGCTCTCCCTTGCCCCTTCGTTTTCATTGTGTGGGCACCCATGTAAACTCATTCAAGTGGGTCGGGCGAGGGCGTGGCCGGGCGAACGAGCCTGTATAAAAAATGTTAAGTTGTGACCTGAGGTTGGCTTTGTGCACATTCGTGTAGCTCATTTTCCCAGCTCTCCCTTGTCCCTTCGTTTCGGTGGTGTGGGTGCCCATGTAAACTCATTCGGGTGGGTCATTTGAGGGTGTCCATGTCAACTCGTTCGGGCGGGTCGGGCGAGGGCGCGCACGGGTGAATGAGCCCATATAAAATATGCTAAGTTGTGACCCAAAGTTGGCTTTGTGCACATTCATGCAACTCGTTTACCCGACTCTCCCTTGTCTCTTCGGTTCGGTCGTGTGGGCGCCCATGTAAATTCATTCAGGCGGGTTGGGCGACGACGTCCATGTGAACTCATTTTGGCGGGTCGAGTGAGAGCATCTGTGTGAACTTGTTCGAGTGGGTTGGGCGAGGGCATGCTCGGGCGAATGAGCCTGTATCAAAAATGCTAAGTTGTGAGTCGAGGTTGGCTTTGTGAACGTTCGTACGACTCGTTTTCCCGGTTCTCCATTGTGGCTTTGTTTCAGTCATTTGGGTGCCCATGTAAACTTGTTCAGGTGGGTCGTTTGAGGGTGTCCGTGTCAGCTCGTTCGGGCGGGTCAAGCGAGGGCATTCATGTGAACTCGTTCGCGTGGGTAAGGTGAGGGCGCACCCGAGCAAATGTGCTAATATCGAAAATGCTAAGTTGTGACCCAAGGTTGGCTTTGTGCACGTTCGTGTAGCTCGTTTGCCCAGCTCTCCCTTGTCTCTTCATTTCAGTGAGTCATTTGAGGGCGTGCATCTCAACTCGTTCGGGCGAGTCGAGTGAGGGCATCCGTGTGAACTTGTTTGGGCAAGTTGGGCGAGGGCGCGCCCGAGCAAACGATCCCGTATTGAAAATTCTACGTTGTGACCCAACATTGGCTTTGTGCACTTTCGTGTAGCTTGTGTGCCTGGCTCTCCCTTGTCCCTTCAGTTTGGTCGTGTGGGCGCCCATGTAAACGCGTTCGGGCAGGTTGGGCAAGGGTGCCCCTGGGCCAACGAGCCCATATCAAAAATGTTAAGTTGTGACCCGAGGTTGGCTTTGTGCATGTTCGTGTAGCTCGTTTTCCCGGCTCTCTGTTGTCCCTTTGGTTTGGTCACGTGGGCACCCATGTAAACTCGTTCGAGCGGGTCGTTTGAGGGCGTCCGTGTCAACTCGTTCGGGTGGGTCGGGCAAGGACGTCCCAGCAAACGAGCCCATATAAAAAATGCTAAGTTGTGACCCGAGGTTGGCTTTGTGCACATTCGTGTAGCTTGTTTTCCAGGCTCTACCTTGTCCCTTCATTTCAGTGGGTCATTTGAGGGTGTGCCTGTCAACTCGTTCGGGTGGGTCACGCGAGGACGTCCGTGTGAACTCGTTGGCTCGAGTCAAGTGAGGGCAAGCCCAGGTGAATGAGCCTGTATCCAAAATGCTAAGTTGTGACCCGAGGTTGGCTTCAATCATGTTCATGCAGCTCGTTTGCCCGACTCTCCCTTGTCCCTCCGTTTCGGTCGTGCGGGTGCCTATGTAAACGCGTTCGAGCGGGTCGTTTGAGGGCGTCTGTGTGAACTCTTTCAGGCGGGTCGGGCGAGGGTGCACCCGGGCAAACGAGCCCGTATTGGAAAATGCTAAGTTGTGACCCCAGGTTGGCTTTGTGCACATTCGTGCAGCTCGTTTGCATGGCTCTCCCTTGTCCCTTCGGTTCGGTCATGTGGGCACCCATGTAAAATTGTTCGGGCAGGTTGTTTGAGGGCGTCTGTGTCAACTCATTCGGGAAAGTCATGTGTGGACTGTAGAGCCTCTAACTTACACCTCATCATCCACTATTACCTACTGTTTTTCATCACTTACCTCTCTCTTTTGCCTCATTTTCAATGTAAAACCACCTAGATCATTACATTAGATGTCATTAAGCATGATCAAGTGAGCTTTGCTAATGTGTGACTGTTTTGTTTAGATTTTGACATATTTACAGGCATTCCGCAGCCCTCTGCCGATTCCGCAGCCCTCTGCCGATTCCGCAGCCATCTGCTGATTCCGCAGCCATCTCGTGATTCCGCAGCCTTTTTATTAATCTCAAGGTTCCACGTGTCATTTTGCCAAATGAGCCACATGGGCACTTAGGAATCAAGGTGCTCGAGGTTCCTGTGCTATTGGTTCAGCCATCCACGTCATCTGCACCTCCGGTCAACAAGGGTCAAGTTACGGTCAACAAAGGCAGCTTAACGGTGATGCGTAAGCTGTTGGGTCACGTCAGTCCAAACGGTGACTTGTCTGTGTTACGCAGGTTGTGGGAGACATAATCCAACTCTGGATTCAATGCCCATAACGACCAGAACCTCCAGCTCATCCACGCAGGCCTATGACGTGTTTTGAACCTTAATTACGCATGACAGTTAGTTTTTTTTCAGTTTTAGCTGTACGCATTAGGCTATCCTTCAGATGCCTATAAAAACTTGCGTCTGCGTACGCTTATATAACTTTTTAATTGCTGTGTTTTTATCAACTTGTTATAATTTTAGTACATTTCAAGACTCTGTTTTAATAGTGTTGTTCTAGCACTCTTGACTGTGATTTTCTGCCCATGGAGTAATAGAAGCAGTGTTGTTCTGAAGTTTTCAATACCTTGAGTCTTCTTTGGGTTATATGAATGGAGGGTCCCTGTTCATGTTAGCCTTGTACAGTATTTTATGTTCAGCATTTCCTTATTTCCATTCAGCATTTCCTTTTCTTGATACATGTACAGCGTAATTCACTTTCCTGTTATTTCATTTCCAACCTTTATTTTAAGCTGATCAACATTGTTCTTTTGCAGGTTTTTAACCCGGGATTGCTTGTGTGTTATGTATTTGCTTTATATCTAGTGGTAGTTTCAGTTGACAGATTCAAAGTTGCTTCCTTTACTTTATTTTCATAGCTGATTTTTAGTTTTATTTCTCAATTCTGTTTGCCAACATATGAATGGTCTCTTTATTATAAATTGTCTATCTTTTTGAGATCAGAATACTAATAACTTGCAGCCAGCTTTGGGGTACTTTTTAGACTAATCTTTAAACTACTTTCTAATCTTGTCTTACAAAGTACTATGTGTTAGAGGCAGAGAGTTAGAAAGAGAAAAACATTATAACTAGTCTTTAAAGTAGATTTTTCTCATTTTTATCATTTCTTAGACTTATCTTTAGCTACTTCCTAATCGTGTCTTACACAGTACTTTGTGTTAGAGGCAGAGAGTTAGGAAGAGATAAACATTATCATTGGTCTTTTAAGTGATTTTCTTACCTTTTATTTGCAGCAGCATGAATGGTTTCTAATGCCATTAGAAAGTGGTTCTTTGCTTTCAGTTCACTTTAATTCATTTATTTCCTTCAAGTTT
>APFE030660212.1:11141-22340 GCA_000404065.3 Pinus taeda | reverse complement strand
ACAAGGGTCAAGTTACGGTCAACAAAGGCAGCTTAACGGTGATGCGTAAGCTGTTGGGTCACGTCAGTTCAAACGGTGACTTGTCCATGTTACGCAGGTTGTGGGGGACATAATCCAACTCTAGATTCAATGCCCATAATGACCAGAACCTCCAGCTATCCACGCAGGGTTATGACGTGTTATTGAACCTTTATTACGCATGACAGTTAGTTATTTTTCAGTTTTAGTTGTACGCATTAGGCTATCTTTTAGATGCCTATAAAAACTTGCGTTTGCGTACGCTTATTTACTTTTTATTGTTGTGTTTTATGAACTTGTTATAATTTTAGTGCATTTCCAGACTTTGTTTTAATAGTGTTGTTCTAGCACTCTTGACTGTGATTTTCTGCACATGGAGTAATAGAAGCAGTGTTGTTCTGAAGTTTTCAATACCTTGAGTCTTCTTTGGGTTATATGAATGGAGGGGCCCTGTTCATGTTAGCCTTGTACAGTGTTTTATGTTCAACATTTCTTTATTTTCATTCAGCATTTCCTTTTCTTGACATATGTACAGCGTAGTTTGCTTTCATGTTATTTCATTTCCAGCTTTTATTTTAAGCTGATCAACATTGTTCTTTTGCAGGTTTTTAACCCGGGATTGCTTGTGTGTTATGTATTTGCTTTATATCTAGTGGTAGTTTCAGTTGACAGATTCAAAGTTGCTTCCTTTACTTTATTTTCATAGCTGATTTTTAGTTTTATTTCTCAATTCTGTTTGCTAACATATGAATGGTCTCTTTATTATAAATTGTCTATCTTTTTGAGATCCGAATACTAATAACTTGCAGCCAGCTTTGGGGTACTTTTTAGACTAATCTTTAAACTACTTTCTAATCGTGTCTTACACAGTACTATGTGTTAGAGGCAGAGAGTTAGAAAGAGCAAAACATATAACTAGTCTTTAAAGTAGATTTTTCTCATTTTTATCATTTCTTAGACTTATCTTTAGCTACTTCCTAATCGTGTCTTACACAGTACTATGTGTTAGAGGCAGAGAGTTAGGAAGAGATAAACATTATCATTGGTCTTTTAAGTGATTTTCTTACCTTTTATTTGCAGCAACATGAATGGTGTCTAATGCCATTAGAAAGTGGTTCTTTGCTTTCAGTTCATTTTAATTCATTTATTTCCTTCAAGTTTTCCTTTTCAGCAAGTAGTTAGAAACCACTAATAACACAGCTTCACTCATCTAGAATTCACCTTACACACACCATCACTCATCTGTTTATAAATACATCACTCCATCTTAGGAAGATAAATTAACCACAAACAACACCCCAAATGACAAAAAGCTTTAAGAGGTTGCTTAAGTACATATAGTACACCTTCACTTTATCAGCTTACGAGCCCCGGGTTGACAATTAATGACATCAATTTAGGAACACTAAATTGACTAAACAAGGACGTCCAGGAAAATGAGCCGATATCAGAAATGCTAAGTTATGACCCGAGGTTGGCATTTTGCACGTTAGTGCAACTCGTTTGCCAGGCTCTCGCTTGACCCTTCATTTCGATGGGTCGTTTGAGGGCGTGCCTGTCAACTCATTCGGGTGGGTCGGGCGAGGGCGTCTGTGTGAGCTTGTTGGCATGGGTCAGGTAGGCGTGCCCTAGTGTACGAGCCCATATCGAAAATGCTAAGTTGTGACCCGAGGTTGGCTTTGTGCACGTTTGTGTGTAGATCATTTTCCTGGCTCTCCCTTGTCCCTCCATTTTGGTCGTGCGGGCGCCTATGTAAACTCGTTCGGGTGGGTCATTTGAGGGTGTCTGTGTGAACTCTTTTGGGTGGGTTAGGTGAGGGCATGCCTGGGCGAACGAGCCCGTATCAGAAAATTCTAAGTTGTGACCCGAGGTTGGCTTTTTGCATATTCATCCAGCTTGTTTGCCTGGCTCTCCCTTGTCCCTTTGTTTCGGTGAGTCATTTGAGGGTGTGCGTGTCAACTCGTTTCGGTGGGTCAGGCGAGGGAGTTTGTGTGAACTCGTTGGCAAGGGTCGAGAGAGGGTGTGCTTGGGCTAATGAGCCCGTACTGAAAATGCTAAGTTGTGACCCGAGGTTGGCTTTGTGCACGTTCATTCAGCTCGTTTTCTCGGCTCTCCCTTGTCCCTCCATTTTGGTCATGTTGGCACCCATGTAATCTCATTTAGGTGGGTCGTTTGATGGCGTCGATGTGAACTCGTTTGGGTGGGTTGGGCAAGGGCGTGCTCAGGGGAATGATCCCGTATCAAAAAATGCTAAGTTGTGACCCGAGGTTGGCTTTATGCATGTTCGTGTAGCTCGTTTGCTCAACTCTCCCTTATACCTTCATTTCGGTGAGTCGTTTGAGGGAGTGCATGTCAACTCGTTTGGGCAGGGCAGACGAGTGTGTCCATGTGAAGTCGTTCAGGTGGGTCAGGAAAGGTCGTGCCCGGGTGAACGAACCCGTATCAAAAATGCTAAGTTGTGACCCGAGGTTGGATTTGTGCATTTTCGTGCAGCTCATTTGTCGGGCTCTCCCTTGTCCCTTCGTTATGGTCATGTGGGTGCCCATGTAAACTCATTCAGGATGGGTTGTTCAAGGGCATCCATGTCAATTCATGTGGGTGGGTCGAGCGAGGGCACACCCGGGCAAACGAGCCCGTATCAAAAATGCTAAGTTGTGACAGGAGGTTGGATTTGTGCACATTCGTGCAGCTCGTTTTCCTGACTCTCCCTTGTCCCTCCATTTCGGTCGTGTGTGTGCCCATGTAAACTCATATGGGTGGTTCATTCGAGGGCGTCCGTGTCAACTCATTCGGGCGGGTCGTTCGAGGGCGTCCATGCAAACTCATTCGTGTGAGGGGATCCATGTAAACACATATGGGTTGTTGTGGTGTGGCTCCTTGGCTAATCTTAGTCCCCTCGTGTCCATCCAAATGATACAAGTGACAGGTTTCCTTTTCATGTGAAAGGTGGGTTGGTAATTGAGTTGTGTTTTTCGGGTTTTCCTGAAGGATGGCCTTGGGTCATTTGTGCGGTAGCCGATTTTCATCTCCTCTCCATCCCCACTTGGTAGCGCATAGGCGGTAATGTTGGCCATGCTCATCCTGGGAGGCATATGTGAACAATTCCCCTTCTGCTCTCTAAGTTGTTCGAGCTGTATGGACTATTGTGGTGTAGCTCCCTAGCTCATTGTGGTCCCCTCATGCCCCTCTAGATGATACCAGCGACAGGTTTTCTTTTCGTGTGAAGGGTGGGTTGGTAATCCAGTTGTGTTTTCAGGTTTGCTTGAACGATGGCCTTGGGTCATTTGTAGGGTGGCCAATTTTCATCTTCTCTCCATCCCCACTCGGTAGCACATGGGCGGTAATGTTGGCCATGCTCGTCCTAGGAGGCATATGTGAACAATTCCCCTTCTTCTCTCTAAGTTCTTGAAGCTGTATGGGCTATTGTGGTGTAACTCCCTGGCTCGTCTTGGTCCCCTCGTGCCCCTCCAGATGCCAACGACAGGTTTTCTTTCCGTGTTAAATGTGGGTTGGTAATCAAGTTGTGTTTTTGGGTTTGCTTGAACGACGACCTTGGGTCATCTGTTGGGTGGTCGATTTTCATCTTCTCTCCATCCCCACTTGGTAGCGCATGAGGAGTAATGTTGGTCATGCTCGTCCCGGGAGGCATATGTGAACAATTTCCCTTCTGCTCTCCGAGTCCTTAGAGTTGTGTGGGCTATTGTGATGTGGCTCCCTGGCTCGTCTTGGTCCCTTCATGCCCCTCCAGATGATACCCACGACAGGTTTTCTTTCTGTGTGAAAGGTGGGTTGGTAATCGAGTTGTGTTTTTGGGTTTGCTTGAACGATGGCCTTGGGTCATTTGTAGGTTGGCCAATTTTCATGTTTTCTCCATCCCCACTCGGTAGCGCATGAGCAGTAATGTTGGCCATGGTCATCCAAGGAGGCATATGTGAATAATTCCCCTTCTGCTCTTCAAGTTCTTGGAGTTGTATGGTATGTTTTGGTGTGGCTCCCTGGCTCGCCTTGGTCCCCTCATGCCCCTCCAAATGATACCAGCGACATGTTTTCTTTCCATGCGAAAGGTGGGTTGGTAATCGAGTTGTGTTTTCGGGTTTGCCTCAACGATGGCCTTGGGTCGTTTGTAGGGTGGCTGATTTTCATCTTCTCTCCATCCCCACTCGGTAGTGCATGAGCAGTAATGTTGGCCATGGTCATCCTGGGAGGCGTATGTGAACAATTCCCCTTCTGCTCTCCAAGTTCTTGAAGCTGTATGGGCTGTTGTGGTGTGGATCCTTGGCTCACCTTGGTCCCCTTGTGCCCCTCCAGATGATACCAGCGACAGGTTTCCTTTTCATGTAAAAGGTGGGTTGGCAATCGATTTGTGTTTTCAGGTTTGCCTGAATGATGGCCTTGGGTCATTTATAGAGTGGTAGATTTTCATCTTCTCTCCATCTCCACTCGGTAGCGCATGAGCGTAATGTTGGCCATGCTCGTCTCGAGAGGCATACGTGAACAATTCCCCTTCTGCTCTCCATGTTCTTGGAGTTGTATGGGCTGTTGTGGTGTGGCTCCTTGGCTTGTCCTAGTCCCCTCGTGCCCCTCTAAATGATACTAGTGACAGGTTTTCTTTCCATGTGAAAGGTGGGTTGGCAATTTATGTGTGTTTTCAGGTTTGCCTGAATGATGGCATTGGTTCATTTGTAGGGTGGCCAATTTTAATCTTCTCTCCATCCCCACTCGATAGCGCATGAGCTTTAATTTGGCCATGCTCGTACTAGGAGGTATATGTGAACAATTCCCCTTCTGCTCCCCAAGTTCTTGGAGCTGTATGGATATTGTGGTGTGTCTCCTTGGCTCGTCCTGGTCCCCTCATGCGCTTCCAGATGATACCTGTGATAGGTTTTCTTTCCCTGTGAAAGGTGGGTTGGAAATTCAGTTGTGTTTTCTAGTTTACCTGAACGATGGCCTTGGATCGTTTGTAGGGTGGTTGATTTTCATCTTTTGTACATCCCCACTCGGTAGCGCATGAGCGGTAATGTTGGCCATGCTCGTCCTGGGAGGCATATGTGAACAATTCCCCTTCTTCTCTCCAAGTTCTTGGAGTTGTATGGGTTGTTGTGGTGTGGCTCCCTAGCTTGTCCCAGCCCCCTTGCGCCCCTCCAGATGATACTAGCGACAAGTTTTCTTTCCGTGTGAAAGGTGCGTTGGCAATCGAGTTGTGTTTTCGGGTTTCACTAAACGATGGCCTTGGGTCATTTGTAGGGTGGTTGATTTTCATCTTCTCTCCATCCCCACTTGCTAGCGCATGACCAGTAATGTTGGCCATGCTCGTCCCAGGAGGCATACGTGAACAATTCCCCTTCTACTCTCCAAGTTCTTGGAGTTGTATGGGCTGTTGTAGTGTGGATCCCTGGCTTATCCCGGTCCCCTCATGCCCCTCTAGATGATACCAGTGACAAGTTTTCTTTTCATGTGAAAGCTGGATTGGCAATCAAGTTCTTTTTTCAAGTTTTCCTAAATGATGGCCTTGGGTCATTTGTAGGGTGGCCGATTTTCATCCTCTCTTCATCCCCACTTGGTAGCGCATGAGCGGTAATGTTGGCCATGCTCACCCCAGGAGGCATATGTGAACAATTCCCCTTCTCCTCTCCAAGTTCTTGGAGTTGTATGGGTTGTTGTGGTGTGGCTCCCTGGCTCGTCCTATTCCCCTCGTACCCCTCCAGATGATACCAGCGATAGGTTTTCTTTCCATGTGAAAGCTAGGTTGTAAATCGAGTTATTTTTTTGGGTTTTCCTAAACGATGGCCTTAGGTCATTTGTAGGGTGGCCGATTTTCATCTTCTCTTCATCCCCACTCGATAGTGCATGAGCGGTAATGTTAGCCATGCTCATCCTAGGAGGAATATGTGAAGAATTCCCCTTATTCTCTCCAAGTTCCTGGAGTTGTATGGGTTATTGTGGTGTGGCTCCCTGGCTTGTCCTGGTCCCCTCATGCCCCTCTAGATGATACCAGCGACAGGTTTTCTTTCTATGTGAAAGGTGGGTTGGGAATTGAGTTTTGTTTTTGGGTTTTCCTGAATGATGGCCTTGGGTCGTTTGTATGGTGGTTGATTTTCGTCTACTCTTCATCCCCACTCGGTAGCGCATGAGCCGTAATGTTGGCCATGCTCATCTTGGGAGGCATATGTGGAAAATTCCCCTTCTGCTCTCCAAGTTCTTGGAGTTGTATGGGTTGTTGTGGTGTGGCTCCCTGACTCATCCTAGCCCCCTCGTGCCCCTCCAGATGATACTAGTGACAGGTTTTCTTTCCGTGTGAAAGGTGGGTTGGTAATCGAGTTGTGTTTTTGGGTTTTCTTGAACGATGGCCTTTGGTAATTTGTAGGGTGGCCGATTTTCATCTTCTCTCCATCCCCACTCGGTAGCACATGAGCAGTAATCTTGTCCATGCTCCTCCCGGGAGGCATATGTGAACAATTCCCCTTTTGCTCTCTAAGTTCTTGGAGTTGTATGGGCTGTTGTGGTGTGGCCCCCTGGCTTGTCTTGGTCCCCTTGTGCCCCTCCAGATGATACCAGCTACAGGTTTTCTTTCTGTGTGAGAGGTGGGTTGGTAATCGAGTTGTGTTTTTTGGTTTTCCTGAATGATGGCCTTGGGTTGTTTGTAGGGTGGCAGATTTTCATCTTCTCTCCATCCCCACTCGATAGCACATGGGCGGTAATGTTGGCCATGCTCATCCCGGGAGGCATATGTCAACAATTCCAGTTTTTCTCTACAAGTTCTTGGAGTTGTATGGGTTGTTTTGTTGTGGCTCCTTGGCTTGTCCTGGCCCCCTCATGCCCCTCTAGATGATACTAGTGACAGGTTTCCTTTCTGTGTAAAAGGTGGGTTGGCAATCAAGTTGTGTTTTCAGGTTTGCCTAAATGACGGCCTTGGGTCATTTGTAGGGTGGCCGATTTTCATCTTCTCTCCATCCCCACTCGGTAGTGCACGAGTGGTAATGTTGGCCATGGCCATCCCAGGAGGCATATGTGAACAATTCCCCTTATGCTCTCTAAGTTTGGAACTGTATGGGCTATTGTGGTGTGGCTCCCTAGCTCGTCCTAGTCCCCTCGTGCCCCTCCTGATGATAATAGGTTTTCTTTCCGTGTGAAAGGTGGGTTGGTAATCGAGTTGTGTTTTCAGTTTTTCCTGAGCAATGGCCTTGGGTCATTTGTAGGGTGGCCGATTTTCATCTTCTCTCCATCCCCACTCGGTAGCGCATGAGTGGTAATCTTGGCCATGCTCGTCCCAGGAGGCATATGTGAACAATTCCCCTTCTTCTCTCTAAGTTCTTGGAGTTGTATGGGTTGTCATGGTGTGGCTCCCTGGCTCGTCTTGGCCCCCTCGTGCCCCTCCAAATGCTACCTGCGACAGGTTTTCTTTCCGTGTGAAAGGTGGGTTGGTAATCGAGTTGTGTTTCTGGGTTTTCCTGAACGATGGCCTTGGGTCGATTTTCGTCTTCTGTCCATCCCCACTAGTTAGCACATGAGCAGTAATGTGGGCCATGCTTGTCCCTGTCCCTCTTGCCCATCCCAATGATAAGAATGGTGAAATTTTGCTCGGCGCTCCTTTGAGCCTTCGTTGTTGCGGTCCCAGATGGAAGCCCCAAAACTCCATCCTACCTATGTAGTTTTCATTCCCCTCAGTTGCTTTGAATAGAAAATTTTGATTGGGCTAGGTAGCCATGTGTGGCTCCATTGAAATTGGCTCCTCGTTATATTGTTTAGCTCCTCCCTATTTGGTGTAGAGGGTTTTTCTTTTCGTGTGAAAGGTGGGTTGGTAATTGAGTTGGTTTTTCAGGTTTGCCTCAAGAATGGCCTCGGGTAATTTGTAGGGTGGCCAATTTTCATCTTCTCTCCATACCCACTTAGTAGCACATGAGCTATAATGTTGGCCATGCTCGTCCCAAGAGGCATATGTGAACAATTCCCCTTTTTCTCCAAGTTTTCGGAGTTGTATGGGTTGTTGTGGTGTGGCTCCTTGTGATGGCTAGCCTATTCATTGTTCGGCTGTTTATGGTGTCGGTTTCTTGTGCTTGTACTCTTTCTGTGTTGGCATTATCAGTTGAGATGCATACATTTAAAAGGGACGTGGAAGGGTTTTGGTTGTAAACCACCTATCCTCCCTCTTGCTTGCTTTTTCCGTAGGGTGAAGTCAGGCGTTGTTCTCCTTATTGTAAAGTCAAGGGTTGGCATTCCTTTGAAAGTTCACATCGTTCATGGTTGCGTTGGCTTTGAGGTTTTGATAGATGTGTTAGCCCATATGTTTGATTGAGGGGTCAGCTTTTTCCTTGCATCTTGTGTTCATGGCAGGTTTTTGCAGTTGGAAATGTTAAGTCACAACATTTATGGGCATTTTATTATTTCAATTGTGTATGTGCTTGTGGTCCAGTGGGGAGGAGGCTTGCTACGTCGATGGTGGGGGCTATCTGGAAGAAGGATTTCAAGGTGGAAACTTCAACCTCCCTCCTTTGCGTGGAGCTGGCCGTAGGGGAAAAATATTCATCGTCCATTCGGTAAAGCTGTGGGAAATCTCCTAGATATTGGGACTCACAATTGACCTGTTTTTGACCTTATATTTTGCCATATAATTACCCTTTTTACAGTCATAAGCAAAAGCTTTTATTCTAGAATGACATATTAACCCCAAGGTATGAAGTAACCTTCCGCAAGTCTATGTTTAATTGTTTATTTCATATTCGTGAATATCTTTATACTTATCCTTGGAAACGCTGACCAAAATTGTCAAATAATTGTCATAAGCTTGCAGGAGTTATAATGAATAGTTGCTGTAACACCAGAAACGGCAACTACGCAGTTGCTGCAACACCAGCAACAGTAATTACCTAAAGCAAGCTATTTTGTAAACAGCCACGGACAACAGATGGCAGCCATCTAGAGAGTTGTGACGTGGCATAATCAAGCGGAAGTCTAAAGAAAAATCATACAGTCAGCACAAACAGCATGGGGAAATGGCGAAGGAATATGACGATCTCGAGAAGACAGTCACAATCATTTATCCGCCGTGTAACAGCTAAAGCTCCAGAAAAGGATGCATTATCATATTGTTGTAACAGCACTCTGAATTGCTTATTTTTGACAAACGGGTTAACTGAATAGGCTGTAATATTCTATTGTAATAGATGTCTCCTCTATAAAGAGGAGACATCTACATGAAACGGATGTCTATGGTCGGTCTGTAACTAAGATTTTGAGAACATCAGCAAGTCTGAGTTCTATTGTATTTAATCTTTTTGGCTGATGAATATAAAACTGTTTTGAGCACTTAATCATGTCTTCGTTTTCCTAGGGAATCTTGTGAGAGGGACTGGGCCCACCTTCCTCACAAGATTCACCCATTTACTTTCATGTTGATTGTGTAAGTGTACAGTAGGTTCTTTTCGGTACTCTGTGTGGATTTGACAGCGTTACCTCTGGTATTCTTTGCTTTACTAGTACTCTGTTTCATTGCTCTTTGAGTTTGTTCTCACCGGTGAATGAGAGTGCTGTGTGCATTAGCAATTCTGATAACAGGGGCAGGTGCTGAACGTCCCCATCTGGAGGATAGGGTCCTGATCCTCTGCCAACAGATCATCCATTATTTCGCTTCTCAGATTTGTAATTCTATTTAATTGTTTTCATTTTAACAAGTACTGTAATGACATAACGTAAGAATTGCGTATACTACAGCTTTCGATGCTTTTAGACTTTAAGTACATACAGTACGCAGTGCCTTTGAAATAAAAGGACTTTCCCTGGTCGATAATTAATGTGGTACTTGAATGTTTAATTTACAAACAATTCAACTAGCCAACATTTTGGCGCCGCTGCCGGGGAAGGCAACTAAAGAACTCTAAAAGCATTAATGGTTTCTTTGTGGAAATAAAAGGTGTATGAGAGGACGCAAGAAACCTAATTTTACGGATGGCAAAGGAGGAAGGAAGACTTTCATCGACGAAATCATCTCTAAGGCTGAGACATCATAGAGGACAAGTTCCCGGAGACCCCAGATCCAACACTCCTCACAGACAGACCAGCAGACGGAGGAAGTGATAGGACCTGAGAGGAAGCTGGAAGCACCAGAATACACCAAAGAACCGGAAGAGGAACCTGAAGAAACAGAAGGCACAGAAGATAAGGCGAGCGATTCAGGGAAAATCCCGATGGAGGATAACAGAACAGAAGGGAGAGGGGAAAGCTCGCTCTCTACCCTGGAATTCCCTATCGGGGAACTTCCAAGAGGAACAACCCCCATGAAAAATATTCCACTCTCGGCGTTACCCAATTTCCATGGGTTGTCCTCCGAGGATCCAGATGAATTCCTTTTCGAATTCGACATACTGTGCAGAAGCTATGATTACATAAATCCTAATCAGAAGCTGAAACTGTTTCCAGCAACATTAAAAGGGAACGCATTGAGGTGGTTTATGAGCTTGGTAGCTCAGGCAATCACCACATGGGACCAAATGAAAGAGGGATTTCTGGCTAAGTATCAAGACTACTGTCGGACAAGAGAGAGGAAGGAAGAATTGTTCAAAATGGTCCAGAGAGAGGACAAGAATTTAGAAGATTTCATGGAAAGATTATAGTATAATCTGCAGCGGTCTGATCATCCTAACATGAGCAAAGATATTTTGAAGACCATACTGCTAACAGGAGTAAGAGATGATTGCCTGGACATGCTGAACATGCTTGGAAAAGGGGACATTTCTAAAGAACCATTTGAGGAAATTATTAGGCTCTGTATGCGATGTTCAAGGGGAGCAGCAGGAAGATCGAAAGGCAAAGAGAATGTGTATTCAAGGGTTCAAAAGTCAGCCAGTGGAGGAGCAACAAGAGCAGAGATAGGTAACTTATTAGAAGAATTTAAAACCGAAATGCTAAGTTCTTTTGCTTCATAGATTGACTCTCTGCAGGTTAAGAAGAAACAGGCAGAAGTAGAAGCTGCTCTGGTGATTTTCTGTTCAAAATGCAGAGAGAAACATCCACTCAGAGAATGCCCACTGGATAGGATGCCTATATGCACAATCTGCGAGAAGGATCATGAAACACAGCAATGCCCCTCTTTGCCTGGAATCAAAGCAACACTGCAAACAACTGAAGAAGAAGCTGAAGCGGTGTATCTAATGACTCAGAGGAGGAAATGGCCGCAAAGACAAGGTA
>APFE030660205.1:151249-163552 GCA_000404065.3 Pinus taeda | reverse complement strand
TACATTAAGGATAGGGGAAGGTGTATGAACATCAGGAAACAAGTTTTGCCATTGATTTGGCCGTCCGAGAGAAATTGGCTTCAAAACCCTGGGAGAGGGAAATGAACTTGCCAAGGCACAACTGAAGCATGGATAAGCTGTAAAATGACCCTATGGAACTTGACATGATGATGACAACCCTATGAATGATGATAGACTCAGCTGAATAGTGACGTAGATGGGCCTCTGGGCAACTTTGAAAAGAGTGAGAGCAAACCCTAGACCTAATGCCTAGTGACCAAATTTTGCTTGAAAACTCACTGAAATGACAAAATTTGACCTTGACACTTCAAAATCACTTTGCAAGAGCATATTTGATCACTGTAGGAAGGCTGGAAAGACTGACACTAACAAGACCTATCCAACACATTCTGGAAAAATCATCGATGAAAAAAATAAAGTATTCTTCTCCACAAAGTGACTTTTTTCTTGTTGGTCCACATAAATTAGTATGGATAAGTTCAAGAGGTTTACTAGCTGACCCTTCTTTTTCCATGAAGTGAACTATGGTTTGCTTACCGATTTGACATGGTTTGCATATTGTATTTTCTGGGACGTTGATATATGGAAGATCACGAACATTGTTTTGGGGCACAAAGCCCAAGTTTTGACCAAATTATGTTGTAAAGCTCCGTGAATTGTGGGCACGAAAGTATGTTAGGTTCACGGGGTTGTCTGCCCTAGTTTTGTAATGTAATGTCTGCCTATGCATGGTCTGCGGACCATGGGATTGTATAAATAGAGTGAGGCTCTAAGTGTAAGAGGAGGAGAAGTAGAAAAGAAGAGAAAAGAAAGAGTCTAAGTGACTAAGTGTGTTTTGGGTCGTAGAGTACGAGAAGGCTCTGCAGCTAAGTGCGCAAAGCGGAGTCGAATCTATAACTGAGGAAGAAATTAATAAAGAGAAGTTTTGTTACCAATTTGTGTATCTGTTCTTCGGTTAATAAATGTTTGATATAAATTTCAAATATACTATTTATTTACTCCGCGCACCTGTATGAATGGTTTATATTGTTAAGTATAACTTAAAGCATGCAATTAGGCTAAGTTAATCAACTAATAGTGGAATACTATTAAGGACTTGGTTAATAACAGTGTTCGGCCCCCGAGTAGGGTTGTGCAAAGGCAGCATCTCAGGCTATGAGGTACGAGAAATTGCGTGTAGCGACATGCACGCAGGGTTGAACCGCGGACCACTTGAACTCATCAGACATCTCCAGGGTGTGGAAACCTGGTTCTAGCACCCTCCCATACTACTTTGGGTGAGACCTTAGTCCATGCTCCACAGACTATTGTCGAAAGGGCCAGTAGTACCGAGATTTGTTTGGCTAAATCAACTCTGAACTTGGGTCAGGCCCCAATAAGCCAACAAATGGTTCCATTGTCAGGACCATGATCTGCATAAGAGATGTCTGATGTTGTGTAACTGGAATCTGACAAAGAAAGAAATTGAAGAGTAGTTAGACAAAAATATTCATGAGTTCGTGGCAAAGGAAAATAGGAATCCATGAGTATCGAAGGAAGATTGAAGAGAGTGCCTGGATTCGTAAGGCTCCAACAAAGGAACCAGAATTTGATTTGGAGTGCACTAAGGAGACATTCATGGTAGCTAAGAAGAGATTCACAAAGGCCTCCACTTCAGGTAGTAAAGACAAGCTAGCATCAGAGATGGACCCATCAATGCTCACTACCTTTCTGGAGACATGCATGAAGCTATTGTGTGACAGCAAAGTGGTGAAAGGACTACAAGAACTCATCACTAGATGTGTTGGATGAGGAGAACCGCGCGTAGTCTAAAATCTTAGAAAACACACAATGCGAACAGGAAGGGAGATGAGATTGACCACGAAGATCAGGGAATATGATATGGATCAAGTGATTTTGGATCTAGGATCAAACGCGAACCTCCTAGCAAAGCAGACATGGGAGCACACGGGCATGCCCATGTTGCAATGGCCTCCTATTAAATTATGAATGGTGAACTAGCAAAAGATCCTACCGATGGGAAGATTTAAGGGAATAACAGTAGATATCGAAGGTGCAAGCGCGCTTGCAGATTTCGAAGTAATAGAGATTATTGATGACAGTCATCCCTATCCCACACTACTGGGAATAGATTGGGCCAATAATATGAATGGAGTGATAAATCTAAAGAAGTGCAAGATCATTTTTAAGAAAACGTCACTCCACACAGTGGTACCATTAGACCCTGCATAAGGATCGCGCTACACAAAGCTAATGCACAACAACGAGAGCGATGAAGATCTAGACTGTATCTACAAGATAACCACACAAGAGCAGAATTGGGTGAATCCAGCAGGGGATGGCAGGATTTCGTGGGAGCATGAAAGCTCCTGCACCTCAAATTTAGACGAAGAAGTAGAACGATGATAGAGCCGGTTACACGAGGTAACCACGCTCAACTGCAACATGATGATAAGGTCACTATGTTGCGTGGCCACAAAGGTAAGAGATCTACCTATGTATGATGGGTTGAGCAAGGTGGATGATTTCTTGAACAAGTTTGAAAGATAAGTGCCACAACAGTAGCGTTTCGACGCTCTGAAATGGGCACTGTACCCAACACCCACAGAATGGTGGGATACGCATCAAAGAATTTTTTAGGACTAGAGTGAATGTAGAAGGACAATGCTCATGCTGTTTGGAAAGCCTCAGATGTCGATGAAAGCTGGGTATAATGAACGAAACAGCCTGTGTGCCCACCTCTCCAGATGGGTAAAGACGTTTGGTACACAACCTGCATAAGCACACACCGTCCTCGCGATAGGAAACAGGACCAATAAGTAGGAGCGGACAAGACGATGGCGCAAATGAAGAAGTATGACAAGACCAAGCACGCTAAAGATTATCCATGTAGAAGCATTTGACAAAGTCTGTGAATTACTGAACACGGTCCACCATGTGAGATGCACTGATTGGGATCTACACGTACCAACGGTTCTATGGGGTTATAGGACCATGTGAAAAACCCTGACCATGCGGGAACTTCTGATGCTAAAGGATGAAGCAGGTGCTATCATCCCTATGGAGCATGCAAATCCTAGTCCGCAAATAGCAGCAACCATAGATATGATGGCTCACAAAGCTCGAAAATAAGGAACCACACAACTAAAAAAAAATAGAACACGAGACTTGAGGAAGAAATCCAACAGGGAAACCTTAGACTCCGTGAACTAGAAAAAGAAAGGGTACGATTAAGGAACAAAAGTGCTTTGATGGATGTAGAGGTCAATAAACTGGAGGACGAGATAAAAGAAGAGTTTCTTGCCAAAAAAACTAATATGGTAAGGCAAGGTGCGTACGATCATACTGGCAAGTTTGAGAACTATCTTCATGCATTGGTTAGTCTAATGCCTTGGCTTGGACCGCATATCGCCAAGCATAGTGACCAGGGTAGCACGTTGAAAATGGTGAAGTGCGTGATGCCGACCATAATAATAGAAGGTGGGGATTCTCCAAGAACCCTGATGGAGGATAGGATGGAGCTCTTCACGGGTGGTGCGACCACTCAACTAGCCAAGGGAAGGATAGTCTTAGCGCTCCAGGCAATTGGAAGGGAGTGTAGGAGTATAAACTATTCTTCTCAGAAGCTATGCGATATTGGAGATGCACGCAGAAGAAAGAATCACAAGGTTCACGACCGCGCACGGGGGGTTGTGATGTCACGCAAGTTGGCCAAAAAGTGACCGTTGAAGTCACTATTCACGATGGGATGCTCAACTTGAGGCCAAATGGAGTGGGCGGTAGGCATTTAAGATGCAGTTTATGGGCAAGACTTGGGAAAATCTCGCCAAGAAAGAATTAATGAACCATAATTGGGAGGAATGGTCGAATTCAAATTCAAAAAATGTTATAAAACACAAAGGGTTGCCTAGAAAATAACACTTGGTCATTTGAGAATTAAGCGATTAAGCAGAGCCTTGAGCATTGTGATTCAAGCTTTGATTGAGCCCCTGAATTCGTGAGTGACAGACTATAGCCCAGATACAATGACATCAACTAAGGATCGTCTAGGAATAGAAGAGGTGACCATCGATGAGGCCGCTTAGGCCCTAATTATGGAGGATGTTCCAGAAGGTGTCGGGGTTGTGGCAAAGATCCCCAAATCACCACGTATGCCAACACCCAAGAAGGATAAACAAGCAATGGCTCTTGTACGCGTGTATCCGAGGAACCCACTGCATATCAAACTATCGATGGAAGAAAAGGGGAAGCTGTCACGATAGAAACATATGAGGAATATTTGCAGGCCCTTATCATTACAGAGGAAGAAGACGAAGGCATGGAGGTGGATATTCAACCTACGCACTCTGCAACAAAACTACCTGCCTATGTCCTCCCATGAATAGGGAAGACCAAAGTGCCAAAGGACCTTGATGAGACCAAGAGTTCGCTCCAAACCCTGCTCCTCCCAAATAGCATTATGTTCGAAGGCACGCACCTGGGTTGTGTGTCAACCATGAAGTTTGAATATTGGGACCTCGCTGACTGCGAGAAGTTCCCTCACATCGAGACCAGAAATCTAATGAAGCAGAACACCATGGGGGTGGTGACAACATTAGATCCATGGAAGTGGTTGCGCGGTGTGGAAAAGGCTGGGCTACTGAACTTACTATGGGTGTCGTATTTCCACCACGTGCCAATAACCATTTTCATCATCAAGCAACTACTCTTCCTAGTGCATGATGGGTATCTATGACTAGAGGAGCCCATCCCCATCATATCAGACCTAATTCATCGTGTTACTTGTCTCCCTTACAAAGGAAAGAACCCCGCGACCATAGCAAAAGGAAAGGACAGTGATTTGGCCCTCGCGGAGGCCATGAAAACAAAGTGTAAGCTGGAAAAGAAGAAAAGGGGCTACGCCATCTGCAGCATCAAGGACAAAGTAGTCTGCGTAGCTACCCAATTCTTCATAGGTAAAGTTATGCGGAAGTGTCGCACTGACGAGGTACCGACATTGGTGGTCACACTGGCCGAGCAGTCCACACAGGGGGTCCAGTTTAATTGGTCCAAATTCCTTTGCACGTAATTTTTAGAAAATTTCCACGAAGCTCGGAAGTAGGGTAAAACCTTCGACTATGCATGGTTATTGCTATCCATAGTGCTCATAGTGGAGGAACTGTTGAAGGACAATTAATTCGCCACAATTAACAGAGATTTACCAGAGGCCGCGAAGTATGCTTCGCTTTGGGCCACGAAGGATGCAACAAGGATCCACGACACCAAGATCTTCTGGGTGCTCATGGAGATGACCATCCGAATGTGGATAAACTGTAAGGTGTGATTGTCGCCCATGGTGTACAACAGTCTGCAAAGTTTTGCATAATGTAAGGCAGACATGCACAACATATTTATCAGGGCACACAAGGATCCAATGAAGCACTAGATGAAGCTACCTTTTGTAGCCACTGATGATGCCATTTTCACTGTCTTGGAGGAATGGCCTCTGGAATGGCGCGCCCCAGACTTGCAGAACTCGAGAGGGCAGCAACGCAAAAGAAGAAAGACGATGCCAAGCTGCGCATCGCACAGTTGGTCAAGAAAATGTGGAAGGAAACAGCACCAGCTGAGGTACGAGCAGCGCGGGAAGCAGTACAAAAAGTCGCCGAGTAGAAAAAGGTCACAAAAGTAGCTATAGCAACATAGGAAGCAACCACGAAGGCTGGTGAGGACCAAGCAACGCCCTCATAGGGGCAGGAGGCAGAGGAAGCAGAAACAAAAGAATGAGGTGCAGACCCACAAACCGCATCCACACAGTTGAAGCGCCCACACATGGCAGAGTGGGCAGGACAGAGGAAGGTCAAGAACTCAAAATTGGCCATTGATCCGATCACCTTAACTAAGGGTGATTAGCATGACATCAGCGAGATGGTGCACGATGTCACAAATGAGGCCCTTTAGGATTTCATGCAGGAGCACCAGACTGTGTTGGAGGCCCTACTGGCGTAGTTGGAGGAGTTACAGGTGCGCCCCCCTCAGGTTGTTACCCTTTAACCACCTCGCAGCAGGATCCTCGGTAGCAAAGCAAATGTTGCGCGCATGAATTGCAAACACAATAGTGTTGACGGAAGGGTCTTTAGTGACATAGAATGAGGCCGATAGATTTTCAGTTAGCATGATGAAAGGCCTTGGGCTTAATCTGGTTGCCCTTCTACGTGAGACACTATATTTGTTACAGGATGGGATAACAACAAAGTTGTGCGCTAATGAGAGTCACGCGATCCAAGTCCTCAATGAGAAAAAGATAAACATGGAACAACTTAACTTGCAGCACGAAGAATTGGTGTCAGAAAATCAACAGTTGGTGCAGGTGGTAGACGACACTTGCCGAAGCATCCCGAAGTTGGCCATCCTAGCAAATCTACCAGTGGAGGTGCGGATCCACAGGTTAGCAACAAGAGTTTGTGAGGCCAGGGAAGAAATAGCCAAGGTTCAGCTAGAGCTGAATCTTCAGATATCCGAGATGCAGTTAAAGGCGTAGCCATCCACTCCCTCAGAAGTCAGAGAATAGCATGCTAGCGCTACCACAACGGGACTGGAGGAAATCGAAGGTGCAGTGCGAGACTGTACCAGCATGTTGGAACAAGCACTTGAGGTCCTCACGACTCTGCAGGAGGACCCCAACATCCAGCTCTTGGAGATAGAAGCACGAGAACTCCAACAGAAATACAACAGTATCTGAGGAATTGCATAGATAGTAGTCCTCACCTAGAGGCTTGTGAGGATGTAGCAAGCTAAAGCACTGAAGGAGCAGGCGGATGTGGTGCGACACAAGGAGGTAGTTCTCAAAGCGTGCGTTCAGCCTTGTATTGATGAGGCCTTCACTATCACTATAAACATCGAAGGAAAGTTCGCACACATACAGTGGATGCACACATTAAAGCAAAGAAGCACCCGAGACATAGAGGTCTCGGAACAGCAGATGCAGCAGATCCAGCAAGTAGCATCTCAGTGGCACTGCTGACCTTAGTACAATTCGAGAATAATTGGAGGGACTCCATGCAAAGATCGTCACACTGAGAGTGACTCGAGGGCTAGTCGCGCTGAGAGTGACTCGAGGGCTAGTCGCGCTGAGAGTGACTCGAGAGCAAGTCACGATGTTTGTGTTGGGGGCCTGTTGGACATGGAATCCCCCCAAGGCATGTTTTGGGGCTCAAAGCCCAATTTTAACCGAATTATGTTGTAAAGCTCCACAAATTGTGGGCACAGAAGTATGTTAGAGTCACAGGGTTGTCCGCCCTAGTTTTGTAATGTAATATCAGCCTACCCATGGTTCGTGGACCATGGGATTGTATAAATAGAGCAAGGCTCTAAGTGTAAGAGGAGGAGAAGTAGAAAACAAGAGAAGAGAAAGAGTCTAAGTGACTAAGTGTGTCTTGGGTCATAGAGTAGGAGAAGGCTCTGCAACTGAGTGCGCAGAGGCCTAATAGTCTGCAACTGAGTGCGTGGACCCCTGCAGCTGAGTGCGCAGGGTGGAGTCCAGTCTGTAACCGAGGAAGAAATTAATAAAGATAATTTTTGTTACCAATTTGTGTACCGGTTCGGGTTAATGCATGTTTGATATAAATTGCAAATATATTGTTCATTTATTTTGCACACCTGTATGAATGGTTTATATTGTTAAGTATAACTTAAAGCATGCAAGTAGGCTAAGTTAATCAGCTAACACTGGAATACTAGTAAGGACTTGGGTAATAACAGTGTTCGACCCCGAGTAGGGCTGCACAAAGGCAGCATCTCAGGCTATGAGGTACAGGAAAGTGCGCATAGCGATGTGCACAGAGGGTCGAACAGCGGACCACTTGAACTCATCAGACATCTCTAAGGTGAGAAAACCTGGTTCTAGCACCCTCCCATACTACTTCATGTGAGACCTCAGTCCGCACTCCACGGACTGTTGTTGAAAGGGCCAGCAGTACCAGAATTTGTTTGGTTAAATAAACTCTGAAGCTAGGTCAGGCCCCAATAAGCCAACAAACAGCCTTGAGTCTGCATGCTTTTCTTATTTGAGAAAAGCTTAGATGTCCCAATCTTCTATGCCACAGCTATTTTTCATCATTTTTGCTTAGATAGTACTATTGTTGTCCTCCTTTGAGTATGTATTGTTGGAAATAATACCGCTGCAATATGTATCTATCTTCTTTCAATTAGAAACTTCTTTTTACAATGATTTTGTACTGGTACAGTCCTTTGCCAGTACGCAGGCTGCAACCTACAGAGAGCTACAACCCTCTCTCGTTTTCCAGCTTCTCCTAGAAGGGAGCTACAACCCCCTTAGCCATTGTACTAGCTAAGACACTAATACATAGGTGTTGACCTACAGAAGGCTACTACCTTCTCTTTCCTTCCAAGTACCACATTTCATCAATTTTCAGACTGGATCCAAGTAATCACCAAGTATATGTGCATCAATCGATTAAACAATAACTTCTCAAAATGTTGTAATTAGACAAACAGTACTAGTAACTAGACACCAAGTCTATACCCAGAACGCTGCAGCGATAGAAAAAATCAGTTAAAATATACTTCAAGAAAAGTCCGCAACTTCACCAGTAGTAACATGCGGATGTCCGCACTTTCTCTGTCTGAGACCTACGCAGCTTCGCTCCTGTGCTGTCTGTGATCTGTGCAGCTTCGCACCCACATTGTCTGTGCTCTGCGCACCTTCACACTTGTGGCATCTTTTTATCTGCGCACCTCCGCACCTGCTCCTTCACTGCTACTGCGCACCTTCGCACCTGTGCCTTCTCTAGTGCTGTGCACCTCCGCACTTGCGCCTTCTCTGGCACTGCGCACCTCCGGATATAGACAGTTTATCAGTCCTCAAATATACCTTAGACCATCAAATTCACATATCCGTTCAAGCGCCAACGAGATCTCGACCCATCAGTAGATCTGACTTATAATGCTCTGGTTTGTTCATGATTCAGGTTCAACTATAACTCACCAACCGTTACCAGAAATTCAGATCTTACAATTCTTAAGATATTCAACACACTTGTACCAGACCAACTGATCTCCTTTCCCTTTTTATATCCAAGGCCTTACTCAAACCATGGATCAAAACTATTGAGAAACAATACTATGGATCCAAAATCTGGGTTCAATATTTTAGATGCAAAACCATGGACCAAAACCATAGGATCAAAGACGTCGGACTAAATACCATGGACCAAACATAAGATGCGCGATTTTCTCTGCATGAAAGTCTGTGTATTTTAGGTTCGCACCTTTTGTGTGAAAGACCTGCGAACATGTCCGCACCTTTTCAACGATCCTCCTGCGCAGCCTGCCGATGACCGCATCTTCTGATCGGTGCACCTGCGGAACCAGAAAATAACATTGTTTCACTTATAATTTATCATATGAGATGAGTGGGCTGCCATCAGGTACAACATATGCATCATAATTCCAACAATATCCCCCTTTGGACTTGCTGGCAACAAAATTCAATCACTCTCTCCCTTTGACATCAAGGGCAAAGGGCAGACCTCATTCTGCTGACCATACTCCCCCTGAGCACCTGCTGAAATTTCTGTTTGGCTGAAATGCTAGTCATGCTCCCCCTGATTGTAAGTAACGACTACAAAAACAAAATATTCTTCAAGAGAGAACATGACTCCATACATCATAAGTAACCTTCCTATCATCAAGACTCATACATCCATCTCATAAAGCAAGAACAAGGATCATTCATCCCAGGCATAGTGGGGAAACCAAAATAGGTCGTTACATGACCTTGATATGAAAGAAAATATATGACATAGAGACAAGAACAACTATCATCAGCAGAATCAACCTTCAGACTAGTACACATAGATCTCATTCAGCATCTACTCCACCAAAAAACTCTTGTGAAATCAAACCATGAACTTCTAAGATAATGCCAACAATGCAGTATTAGAAGAATATATGCTCCCCCTGAACCTGTGCCAGATGGGCTCTGACAGACCCATATCAGACTTTCTTCACCCAGAACTCGACCCACATATACCAGCAAATGTATGCGTATCCACTTGCGTACATCAGACAAGATTCAACAGCACGATGATGCATCAACAACCCCCAGCTTCTATCTGAGGTATTCAAATGTCTCCCTGGGCAGAGGTTTGGTGAGTATATCAGCCACTTGTTCCTTAGATGGAACATACTCCAACTTGACTTTTTGTTCAAGCACTTGTTCCCAGAGAAAATGATACTTGATAGGTATGTGCTTAGTCTTTGAGTGCATGACAGGATTCTTTGAAATATTGATTGCACTTGTATTATCACAAAAAATAGAAATAGTTGAATTATAAGTGACTTGGAGATATTGCAATGTTTGCATCATCCAAAGGAGTTGTGTGCAGCAATATGCAACAGCTACATATTCTGCTTCAACTGTAGATAATGCAATGGAACTTTGTTTCTTGTTGAACCAAGATACCAATCTAGGACCCATGAAGAATGCACCTCCACTAGTGCTTTTCCTATCATCCAAGCTACCTGCCCAGTCTGCATCTATATATGCATGAAGCGTGAGATTTGTATCTCTAGGATACCATAATCCATAGTTCTGAGTCCCTTGAAGATACTTGAAAAATCTCTTGACTGCCTGAAGATGAGTTTCCTTTGGGTTAGCCTGAAACCTTCCAACTATCCCTACTGCATGCATAATGTCTGGTCGTGTACCTGTTAGATAGAGTAGACTACCAACCATGGATCTATAGGTTGGTTGATGAACAACTGTTGATTCATCATTTGCACTAAGGCTACATCCTATTACCATAGGAGTACATACTGGTTTCGAATCCTTCATCCCATACTTCTTCAAGATTTTCTTGAGATACTTGGTTTGTGAAAGAAAGATACCATCTTTGTTTTGTTGCACTTGTAAACCAAGGAAATATGTGAGCTCACCGAGCAGGGACATTTCGAATTCTTTCTGCATCACCAAGGCAAAGTTTTGACTCATGGCTTCTTCATTGCTGCCAAAAATGATATCATCAACATATACAACAAGTATTAGCATTTTATTATTGTCAACTTTTATACATAGATTGTTGTCTGTTGATCCTTTTGTAAAACCTTGTTGATGAAGGTACTCATCTCCAACTGATAATACCAAGCCCTTGGAGCTTGTTTAAGGTCACAGAGAGCCTTTTTGAGTCTGCATACAAGATTTGGATCATTTCCAAGTATAAACCCATCTGGTTGCTCAATGTGCACTTATTCATTCAAGTCTCCATTCAGAAATGCAGATTTTACGTCCATCTGAAATACCTTGAACTTCTGAAAGCTAGAGAGAGCGAGGAACATTCTTATAGCCTCAAGTCTGGCAACTGGAGCAAAGGTTTCTTCAAAGTCTATGCCTTCTTGTTGCGCATATCCTTTACAAACAAGTCTTGCCTTGTTTCTAATAACTTCCCCATTTTCATTCAACTTGTTTCTGAATATCCATTTTGTCCCTATGGCATTCTTATCTTTTGGTCTAGGGACCAACTCCCAAGTGTTATTCTTTTCAATCTGCTCAAGTTCTTCATCCATTGCTTTGACCCAGCATTCATCTTTGCATGCTTATTTTACATTTTGTGGTTCAGTGGAGGAGAACAATGCCAAATAGCTTGAAGCTTCTGCAATTGTTCTTCTTGTTTGTATACCTGCCTCTTTCTGCCCCAAAATTTGAGATTCTAGATGATTCTTCTGAACGTACTTGGATGGAGTCTTATCTTCTATCCTTATCTGTTCTTCTGGTGCCTCATGGGTTTCTTCTTCATCATGAATCTGGTTTGATGTTGATGGATAGTCCTCATCATCTTCGAGATCTTCAGATCTTACCTGCCTAGGAGTGTTTTCTTCTTCATCAACCACTACATCAATACTTTCAACAATTTTTCCAAGCCTTATATTATAACACTTGTAAGCTTTGTTGTGGGGAGAGTAACCAAGGAGAATGCCTTCATCTACTCTAGGCTCAAACTTGCCAAGATGTTCATCAGTATTTTTGATATAGCATTTGCTTCCAAAAATTTTGAAATATTTTACCGAAGGAATCTCACCATACCAGAGCTCATGAGGGGTTTGAGTGTTGTTCACCCGAACATTTATGTTGTTGGGAATAACAACTGCAACAAATACAACTTCACCCCAGAAGGTTGCAGGAGTTCCAGACTCATCAAGCATAGCACGAGCCATTTGTTGAACCGTTTTGTTCATCCTTTCCACTACTCCATTTTGCTGAGGAGTCCTGGCTGTAGAGAATTC
>APFE030660205.1:110689-128646 GCA_000404065.3 Pinus taeda | reverse complement strand
CCATTTGACCCTATTGGTGGATACCTCGCCTCTGTGTCAGCTTTCATTATTGGTTGGTTCAGAGGGTTTCTGCTGTGCCCTAGCCACATCTTGTGTACGCTGGAAACATACTTCAGTTCAATTACTACATCTCCTTCATCCGATTCCTTCCACATTATTGGCCTACGGGTTACACTCACGCTAGATTGATGAAGGATGCCTTAATGCCTTCCTTCTAGCGGATCTTCCCTATCGACTCTGACTCATTGCTCTAGGGCAAAGATCTAGAGTTCATTTGGCAGTACCTTGGGGTTTGCATTCATTAGTGGCAGATCCTTCGCTATTGACAGTGGGAAAACATCATTGTCTCCTGATCGATAGACTCTTACAGGTGTTCGACTCCAGCTCATTTATTCGCACTTGTTGGTTTTTATTGGGTACCTTGATGCTCATTATCATTATCGGAGAGTAGTCTCGCGTTTGTTAACGGTATACATCAATGACCGGTAATCAAACGATTTCTCACATGGTCGACTTCAGATCATTTATTTCCATGGTGTAGAAATGTACCATGGCGGTCGGTGAAGACCTCAGGTTGTATCAGCATTCATTGGTTCACTTGACAGTTGCTCTTGTTGCTGCTAGTTGATACCACTCCACCTTGTATGTTGCAATCAGTCATGGAGACATTCTATATGCTGGCACCTGAGTTTGCAGTGTAGTACCATCCTTTTCCATCATGTTCAGTTGGTACCTTTTGGATCAGTCTTTGATATCAGTGTTCCGTTGTATTTCTCAGCATCATTGATAGTTTTATATGTGATATTTAGACATGTACTTGTTCGATCATGATCAGATGATCCATTATGTATTTTCCAGTCATTTATACTTGTATACTTAGTGGATCCGCTTTTACTTGATATGCGGACATGCTTTTCTTTCTCTTAGCATGGGTAAGCCTGCCTCAGACGGTGTTTCTTTCTGATCTCTTTTTGTGGCTTGGCAGGCTGAATTTTGGTGAAGTACTCCTCAGCTTTTGGCAGATTTCCTTTCCATGTACTTGTTTAATATATTTCGGCCATCATGTTCCCCTTCTGACCTCATATATTAGGGGGCATCTGTTATAGCTCCAAATCTCACTATTATGGTTTGTGATGCTGTACTCATGGCCTAGGGCAACCCCTCCTTCTAGACCTGGTCCCAAATTTAAAAAACAATGTTTTATTCCCTGTACGCAACATTTCCCTGAGTTAAACGCGTTTATACGCGGGTCCATATATACCCAACCCGCGTATATGTATTAAAACACTTAAAAAAATATAAAACTCCTTATTTTCGGGTGGAGATCGCGGGTTTTACCTGCTGATCACCTGTCAGTGCCTGTGGCCCCAACTGTTCCCAACCAATTCCTAACTAAAAAACTACTTTGGAATTGGTATAAAAAGACATCAAAGGGAAGGCCTAAGGGAGGAGAGAAGAGAGAGAAAGGTTATTATACTAAGATTTTCCCCTGACCAGGTCTGAAGACCCTTGTGCCTTCTGCACTTCCCCCATTTGTACAGGAAACCCTTGTTTCCTTGTGATTTGATGTTCATCCACTTGTTATGGCATCATGGAGTGAGTCTTCGAAGGAGATATACTAGAGGCTTGAGGCGGGACGGATCTAGAAGGAAGCTGTGTTTGGAGCCTGCGAAAGGTTGCTCAGGTGATATTACTCCTTTTGTACTTTCTATTTGTCTATAATAAAGAAACACGTCTTGGTTCCCGATATGCTTCTTCTTTATGTTTATGATGTTCATGTTTGAATTTCATGTATGAATTTCATGTATGAATGGATGTTTAAAAGTTCATAACTAACTGCCTTCTTTTATAACATAAAGATGATTTTTGTATAAGTCTTTGTCCATATACTATTGCATTCTTTGGATTTGGTTGTTTTGCAGGACAAGGGAGCGAAAGGGACTTGAAGAAGGGTTTGGACCCTTGAGGAACTACTTAAACGTAGGACCTAAGGTACGCCCTTCTTGCTTTAGAATTTGCTTTTGATAGCATAATGGTTGTGTGAGTGCATGCTTCTTTATTTAGACAACTTTCAGTCTGCTAGGGTTTCCACCCAAAAGCCCTAGGGGATCAAATCCCTCAACAAGTAACAAGAAAATAACACCAGTAACCAGACACCAATTTAAACCCAGATCTCTACAGAAATAGATAAAAGACATCTAAAATATATTTCAAGAAAGGTCCGCAACTTCACCGAAGGAAACCTGCGGATATCTACACTTTTGCCGTGACGAGTCTGCGCAACTCCGCACCTACTTCTTCTCTAGTTCTGTGCACCTCCGCACTGTGCCATTGCTGCTCCCTTCAGTAGATCTGACTTATAATGCTTTGGTTTCTCCTTGATTCAGATTCAACTGTCTCACCAACCGATTATCAGAAATTCAGATCTTGCTCTTATTAAGATTTTCAACACTTGTGATTAGCCAAATGATATCCTTTCCTTTTTATAGGCTAGGTCTCACTCAAAACCATGGACAAAAACCATTAAGAAACAATACCACGGACCCAATACTTGGGTTCAATAATTTTGGATGCAATACCACGGACCAAAACCATAGGATCAAAAAAATTGTCGGACTAATACCTTGAACCAACCATAAGATTTCCCATGTGCATGCGCTTTTCTCTACATGAAAGTGCGTGAAATTTTCTCTGCATGAAAGTGCGTGAAATTTTCTCTGCATGAAAGTGCATGAACTTTTCTCTGCATGAAAGAAACTTTTCTCTGCATGAAAGTGCGTGAACTTTTCTCTGCATGAAAGAATTTCTTTGGCATGAATGTGCGTGACTTTTCTCTAGCATGAAAGTGCGTGAATTTTTCTCTGCTGTAAAGTGCGTTGACGTTTTCTCTACATGAAGGGAACTTTTCTGCATTAAAGTGCGTGAATTTTCTTAATGAAAGGAACTTTTCTGCATGAAAGTGCGTGAACTTTGTTGCACTATAATTTATCATCTAAGATGAGTGGGTTGCCATCAAGTACAACATATGTATCATAATTCCTTCCTAGTTGGTACTTCTTCTATCCACTTTGTAAAATAATCGATGACTGTTAAAATACATTTGTTTTGGGCTAAAGATGATGGATGTATTTCCCCATGAAATCCATACTCCACTCCTGGAAATGTGCTTCAATTGTAATTGATTTCAAGGGTAAAGGCGAGATCTTCCTCCTTCCTTCAAAAATTTGACATTCATGGAAACTTAAAACCCTTTTATAGACATCAAAAAAAAAGGTTGGCTAGTTAAAAACCATCCCTCAAAATCTTGTTAGTTGTGGCTTTCCAAAAATGGTAGCCTCCACAATATCCTTTGTGAAATTCCTACATAACCTTCTATGCCTCATCCTCTAGTAAACAATTCAATAAGATACTTCCTAAGTCTTTCCAATACACAAATTGATTCAAAATGCAGAATTTCAGAGCCTTCAATTTCAGAAATATTGCCTTTGTTTTTTTCATCTTTGGAGGGGCCTGTAAATGTTGTAAAACATAAAATATGTTAGCATACCATGGAGAGGAAAGGACTTTTCAGATAACTGTTGAGAAGGTTTTGAACTGCTTTCATTGGACAAAACAACTATAAAATGTATGTTCGATACGCTCAGATTTGAATCTGCCGTCAGTTTTGCCAATCCTTGACTCTTTATTAGCTTGGTAGGCTTGATCTCCACATCATACTCGAGAATAGCTTCTATCCATCTACCTCTTATACCTTCAGGATTAGGTTGGGTTAGAATTTATTTCACAACAACATTTGGGAAATATGTAATCACATGGAAATGAAGCACATAAAACCTAAAATATTTCAAAGCCTCAACCAATGCATATTCTTGCTTCTCCATAATATTTTATATAAGAAAATAATCTCTCAAACCCCTACTAAATAAATCTATTGGTTGTTCATTACCTTGCAAATTTTTCTACATAAAGAATGTGAAAAATTGTATGTTTTGATGCGAAAGAGAAAATGATAAAATATTTAGTACAATGTCAACTAGCTAAAATAGGAGCACTGACGAAGGTCTGTTTTACCTCATCAAAAGACTTATTTGTTTCAATGGTCCATCTGATTTCACTTTCCTTTCTCAACATTTTGGTAAAAAACCTTTAATTTCTACTAAGTTAGAAATGAACCTTCTCAAAAATTTAACTCTCCCCAAAAATCACCGAACCTCCTTCTTATTCCTTGGAATTTAATTTTTTGAATTTCAACAACCCTATTTGGATCAATTTTAATACCATCCTTTGAGATTATATGCCCCAACAATTTTCCCTACTCCATTGTAAAACGTGACGACTTTGGATTTATGGATATGCCAAACCTCCTGCACTTCTCAAAAATTTGTCTTAAATGTTGCAAATGATCAAAATCAGATTTTGAAAAGATATTGATATCATCAAGATGAACCACAATGAACTTACCATTTTCATCAAGAAATGCAATATCCATGGCCCTTTGAGTGGTAGCCCCTACATTAATCAACCCAAAGGGAACTTTGGCATACATAAAAGTTCCCCATGGTGTGATGAAAGCTGTCTTTTCCTGGTCATCATGGTGCACCAAAATCTGATTGTAACCTAAGAAACCATGAAACATAGATTTCCTCTTTGACCCAACTGCCTTTTGCAGTATATGGTCCATCCTCAGTAAAGGGTAATTATATTTTAGGGACACCTTGTTGAGCATTCTGAATAAAATCAAAGCTTTATCTCACCAGTCTTCTTTCTTACAGGGACCAAATAAGAAATCCATTTTGAAAACCTTAAAGGAACAAAAATTTTTGCATCAAACAATTTTCTCACTTCTTTTTCAATAAGAGGAAGCAATAAAGGATTGGTTCTTCTCAATTTTTGTTTAAAAGGTTTCCGATCTTGCTTGATTGGAATTTTATGTCGAATGATGCTCTTATCATACACTTTGAGGTCCTCATATACCCAATAAAAAATATCTAAGTATTCCTTCATGAGATCAAGGTATTTCTTTCTATCTTCTTGAGTTAAATATTTTGAAATATTTATAATCTTAGGCTGCTATTATGTCCCTATATTGTAATCTTCCACTTCAATTTCAGTGGGAACTACCTTGGGATTCTTTGCTGCATCATTTTTGTAAAAAGACTTCTCAAGAGGAACCAACCCTTTTGGAATTGTATTATTATTCAATTTTATAACCTACATATCTACCATTTTATTTTCAAAATCATCTAAATTTGAACACAAAAACTATTTTTTTCCTCATCAAAACAATTTTCCTCATCTATACGCATATTGGAAAATTCCTTAGTCATTTGCAAAAAAATGTCAAGATGCTTATCATCTTTGAACACTTTCTAATATTTTACATTGTCTAGGACTGTTGGTCTATGTTTGAATTCTGTTTCATACTTCCTATTGGGATAGAATAAGAATCTTAATCACACTGGATGAGGTGGCCAATGCATCAACTATCATATTCTGGTCTCTAGGAATCAAAGATAAATCATATTCTGAAAATAATTGCAACATTTATAGGACACTATTCCTATAGGCCCTCATCCTAGGATGTTTAGTTTTATACATACCTTTATTGTGATTGATAATCAACTCTGAATATCTATTGATTGAAATCCTCTTTTACCCCATGTCTTTCAAAGTCTGCAATCCCAATATCAACGCTTCATACTCGACCACATTGTTTGTACAGTGAAAGGCTAGCTTGTAAGAACATAACCTTGACTTATCCACCCTTGGGCTCATCATCCACACACCTACTCCAACCCACTCTTTACTAAATTCCCCATCAAAATCCATGTTCCAAAGACCATAATTGTCTTCTTTATGTTATGATTGTATTCCCTACAATTCACCTTCTTTCTCCTCCGATATGTTGTCCCTATTTTCACTGTCTTCCCCCAAACAAAAATCATTATACAATATTAAAGAATCCATATTGGAATTAATTGAATAAATGGGATGTTTATTAGGCCTTTCTTTTCCACTTACCATGTATTTTATTAAGGTTTCTTCGTACAATCTCTTTGGTTGTCAAAAAATAGGAATTGTGGCATATGACATGTCCATCTATAAAGTACCTTCCAATTTGCAGATAGTGACCTTGATAAAAGAATACCAAACTTTGGAGTAATATCAACAACAACTATATCCATCACTAGGATTTTTTCTGGGATTTGAGTAAGAGAGATAACTAAATCCTTGATCAAACCCAAAGATTTCACCTTACTTGAATAAAACGGAAAGATATATTTATATGGCCTTGTTATGTCCAAACGAAGCTTATCCATAATAACTTTTGGCATTAGGTTATGTGATGCACCTGAGTTTAACATTGAATTTTGTAGAATCAAATCATACACATTCAAGATGACATAGAAAGGTGGGGCACCTCCATCTTTATAATCTGCATCAACTTTTGGACCAAACAAAATTTGAGGATGGTCATCATTTAAGTTAATAGTATCTGAAACATCTCCTATCGTTAGTGCCTTGACAATTTGACTTTTGTATGTCTCATTTTTGATCAGTTTATTAAATGGAATAGATATTTTGATTTTAGATATTTCATTTTCTAAACTGAAAGAAGGTTGACTTTTGTCTACCTCTTTGATGGCTGTGTCTCTCTTTTCAAGAATCTCTTTTGGAGGATCAACTTTCTTTTGGCTAGAAGTAGGTGCATCAACTTGGCCTTTATTTCAAGGGTTTACTGGAACCTTTCTGTTTCTCAAGTTATAATATCTTTGTACCTCCATGGTTTCATTTTGGTACCACTTATTGTAATCTTTTGATTCCATATGCATGATACCTTCATATGACTAGAAAAACAAGTCTTGTTCTTCTTTTGTCAAAAATATATTGTCTCGTTCTTCAACAAAATAATGAAATTGATCTTGATCTTCTACTATCTCTTCATCCTCTACAAGATTCTCTTGGAAAGGAGGTCTAATTTTTTTCTAATCTCATTGATTTCTCTATTCTCAATGCTTTATTTTAACTTGAGGCCTCTAGAAATTTGGATTTCTTACTTGAGGAGGGGCATGTTGTTCTCTAATAAAAACTCTTTTCTCGAAAGTCAATCCTTCCACAAAATTTTCCATTGCTTTCACCGTGATATCCAACTTGCTATCTGATGAAGATGAAACCTCCTCTTTAACTTCTCTTTTCTCAGCTTTCATTTTGGCCTTTTGCTCAAAAAATTTGCTTCCATTGCAACAACATTTTTTTGCATATCTTCTAAAGTGGATGGGTTCCTTTCTCTAAGATGATAGACAAGATTGACATCAAAACCATCTTGGTAATGAAGCAAAGACAACCCTGGAGGGGGTTTTATTTCAGCCAATATTGAATTATATACTTTATTAAATCTTGTTAAAAAATCCTACAATGGTTCTCTTGGAGCTCTGTTCAAGTTGTCATACTTAGCCAATATCTATAGAGGGTTCTTATTGACTTCCCATATGGGAAGGAAACTTTGTTCAAGCTGCTGGAAATTGGCAATACTTGCAACTGATAGACTTCTAAACCATTTCTTAAATTCTACTGAAAATGTCTGAGAAAAAAGCCTCAATTTAGCATCCTCATGGTCTACCTATTCTAGGTCTATGAAATCATTCAAAATTCATGAGAAATTAGTCAGTTACGACTACCTCTCATGGAAATGGTCATACATGAATGACTTACTTAACGCAGTTGAATCCCAAAATGATATCTAATATAATACACTGCGTAAACCCCCATACTTAAATATCATTCAACTTGTTAAGGTGTTGTTGTGCTGTAATAACTCCTACAACATCGAACCAAGGCAATTGCAGACCATAATTTTGTGGAAATCATGTAGTGGACCTTGTAGGTTCAATGGAGCATAACGAGTGACCATGATTGTATGAGATGGATTTGTACTGACTTTTGGGGTCTGAAGTGAGGATGAGGAAGGTAAGGATACTGTTGTTTGAACAATTGATGAGGAAGGAGGGGTAAGAAAAATGGAAATAGTAGGAGCAGAACTCAATGGAATATTCAATGGAGAAGAAAATTAGGGCAGAAATAGTTTAGACAAAATGCTGAAATTTGGAGGACTTAGAAGAAACTTCTTGTAGATGAAAGACAAGATGTTCTAGTTTATGAAACTGTGTCCAAATATCCTTGTATGCTTCTAATAGAGTTTCTTTCTGAAAAGAATAGAGGATTGTAACTTTTCTTTATCAAAAACTGTTTCTGTTAGATTATTCCCTAATTTAGATATGAATACACTTTATTCAAACTTCAAATCAAATTGAGTGTGGTCCATTGATTTGACTCTTTCAGGCATGGACAAGGATCTTCGTATGACACTAATTTATGTTTATTTTGTAGGCTTCTTATTTCTAAATAACTTCTTTGGACTAGTCAAGATCTCAGGTGGATTAGGATCTGGATGATGCCTAGTGTGTACTCTTCTTGAAGCCATATATTCCTACAGGAATTGATTGCAATTCTTATAGAATCACTAGAAATTGGGTAAATATTCAACCTATCACTTTCTAGTTCACTGTCACCCTCAGGAACTAGATTTGTGTATAATAGCAGATTTTTCCAGGGAAGTTTTCAAGCTTTGAACTACTCGACAACAACACCACTATGCTAACACTTTGTAATTCCTCTAGGCTGAGGAGAGGAACCCAAAGATAACCACAAACAACTTAAAAACTGGAATCTATCCCTTCATTGTTTAGAGGGGGTTCTCTCTATATGAAATCTTAGTCTTAGGTCTTATGCCAGGTATGAAAATCATAGGTATAGGTTTAACAAGTTGTTGGTAGGGAAGAGGAAAAATCCATTGGGCATACGGTCATATAAAGTTGATTGATTTTCCAGTGAGAGGATAAAGAGATGAGGGATATTTCAATAGGGGTAAGGTAGAAATTCCTTCTAGTGGTTTTAATTTAATTTTTTGTAGAAGGGTGAGCAAAGAAATAATGTAAATGAAAAATAGAACATTTAACTAAAGGATGAATTCTAAATTCCATTTAATAAGAAAACATTAATTGTTTAGTAAGCTATAACATAGAACTTTGGTAGTGAGTTCTGAGATAAATCCTTGCTTAACCAAAAATGAATACATACGTTCAAGCATGGAAATGACAAGAGAGAAAAAACTTACAACATAAGAAATCACATCACCATAGAAATTGACATAGGAATCCCTGTAAAATTAGACCTCAGTCTTTTTCATTCACTGGAAAAATATGAGAAAAATAAAATGCATAATGTTTCTTCTCCTAACCCTAACCAACCATTTATTCATCAAAATTACATCATAAATAGATAAAAAGCAATAATTTCCCACCTTTAGGAACCTTATTCCCCAAAATTATTTATGTTTCTGTCCTCAACAATGAATATAGAATTGTTTCTCTTGAAAATAAGGAACTTCTTTGACTAAGGATTTTCTTGAACAAATTACACTAATTATATACATGGAAATGATGTGCGAACTCCCAAAGCACCTTAGGATATTTATCTAGACCGTAAAAAACAATTTCATAGAGTTTTGATGTGAATTTTACAGTCAAAGGGTTGATTGTGTGAAAGCGTAGTGTTGGCACTACACTACCTCCTCTTGTAGCAGAGACACAACATAGAAGCACATTGAGTTGATGGTTTATATAGCTTCGATCACTTTCTGAACTGCTCAATGGTTGATGCATGTGGGAAATAACCTATACATCATCAACTTCCCTTTGAAAAGTTTCATAGCTTCAAAGCTCTGACTGACTATGCTCCTATAAGGATTTCATGTAAAATACCACCTCTCAACCTCCTTATTCCAAGATTATTCAATTAGTATACTTGGGAAAAATGGGCCAATTTTTTTTTTTTTGATTACCTACTTCAATACTTAGACTTTGGTTGCCTCAGTGATATGAATTTAAATAGGAACGCAACAAATTATAGATTTAACCATAAATACAGAGATGAAACGTATTTAACACTTCCTTAATGAAATATGCTTACAAATAGTATGGAAATGATACTAGCTCGACGATGATAGCTTATCTCTATGAAGAGATGTAGTGGCTACATGTCTCTGAACTACATTACAATGAGGCTCAAGGGCCTTTTTATTATTGAACAATAAGAGCAAACCCTAAACAACCAAAACCCTAATCCGAGGAGCTGTAACACCAAGAGTTTATGGTCCCCATTGGGGTTAGTTGGGAAACCAACTTCCTGGGGTCGTGACTTGGTCATATTATCTCCATTTGACGTGCATGATACCCTGTTGGAAAGATATCTCCAAGGAATATGACAAAAAAATGACTTATATAGAGTCACTAGTAGTAGATTTCCAAACCAATGTTGTTTAGGGCCTCAAAACGACTTTGGAAGTTTAGGACCCGAAAAAATGCTAAAAATAATAAATTGTGCTACAATTTGTAGGTTTTAACCCCGTACAGAAATTACCTGCATACGAATTCTAAATCACAAGAAAAATAAAAATTCAAGAGCATAACACATAAAACACGTATAAACAGAGATTTCCCACTAGATCCCAAAACCGGGACTACCATCTTGATTTTTCATTATTTTCCTTTCAATGTTACAATACATATTTATACATGTCGAAGCATCCAATACCATGGACCGAAAAACCATCACGTCCAATATCATGGACCAAAAAACCATCAATCCAATACCATGGACCGAAAACCATCACGTCCAAAAAACATGTGCGAAAATCATGCACAAAACCATAGGTGGGTCCACCCAACCTAACATAGGGTCCAAAACCAAAATTTTCCGGAGCGCTGCCCCGGAACCCATAAAGTGGGGTTATGGGTACCCCTCAAACCCCCTGTTAACTATGTGGAAAGAATATAACACAACCCAACATGGAGACACAAGTTATTCGGGAAAAAAAATTGTGTTGATGACTCACCATGGAAGCTCAGCTAGATTCTTCAAGCAGCGTAACCTTAATGCACGACAAGCTAGGTGGACAACCTTTTTAAGTGAATTCAATTTTGATAAGAGATATCTAAAAGAAAGAGAAAATAATTTGGTAGATGCATTAAGTAGGAAATCACAGTATGTACATGGAATAATCTAGTCAAGTAGACTTAAATTTTTTCAATCAAATTAAAGAAGTCGTGATTAAAGATCCAAAATACATTTTTTTGTGGCAGCAAACCAAACAAGTAACTCTAGAAATCAAACTGAATTTGGCATAAATAATATAATCTATTGCATTTTAGGAGAAGAATATATGTTCTGAATCAAAAGGACTGTTAGGATATAGTATTAGATGAATTTCAGAGAAGCCATTATGTTGCTCACCCCAGATAGCATAAATTATTTTATGCTATAAGAAAAGATTATTTTTGGCTAGGAATGAGAAGGGACATCACTAAATATTTAGTCAAATGCTAGAACACCTAGTTGGTTTTCTCCACCCGCTACCCATTCCAAAGTGGAAATGGGAAGTTATTATGTTATATTTTATTATAGATTTTCCTAAAACCAATAAATGAAATGACTCAATCATTGTGGCAGTAGATAAACTTTAGTAAGGTATCATAGTTGATCCATGTTCAAACCGCATATAAAATTGTACAAATAGTGTACATATTTATGTGGGAAATCTTCAAAGGACAAGGTATGCCAAAGGTAATGATTTATGATAGGGTTGTAAATTTCATATCAGAATTTTGGAAAAATCTTTTCACTAGTTTAGGTACTTAGGTTCAATTCAATACCGCATACTACCCACAAACATATGGGTAGATGGAGTGAGTAAACTAGGTACTAGAAGATATATTAAGAATGTACATAATGCAACAATCGCGTATGTGGGAGGAGTAACTTCACTTAGTGGAATTCGTTTATAATAACATTTAACGTGAATCATTAAAGATGAGCCTTTTTGAAGTTGTATATAGGAGGAGGTGTAGAACACTAGTTAATTCAAACAACCCTAAATATAACCTACTTAGAGTACCTGACATGCCACAAGAAATGGAGAAAACTATAAAAAAAGTTTGACAAAACTTGAAAGTTTCCCAAGATAGACAGAAAGCATATGTAGATAATATAAGCACTTATAAGGAATATTGGATCAGAGACCATGTATATATTTGAGTAAAACATAAGAAAAGAACACTACAATGGGGTGGATGTGAAAAATTGGCCCATTGATATTGTGGACCCTTTCAGATCCTCAAAAGAATTGGACCTATCACCTACAACCTTGCACTACCTCACCATATGTGAGTCCATAATGTGTTTAAGGTATCTTTATTAATGAAATATGTGTATGACTCTAGACATATAATGAATTGGCAAGATGTATAGGTAAGGATTTAATAATTGATTTTTTTAATGAGTAATGCCGGAAAAAACTAATGACGGTTACATTGTGTGGAACAAGTCGAACTAGATGGAGAGTTTCTGGTAGAGCCCCTATGTATTCTCAATCAAAGAACAAAACATTACAGAGGCAAGCTACCACCTAAGTTAAAGTGTAGTGGAGGCACTTTTACCTAGAAGAGGCCAGTTGGGAGGATAAAAAATTTATGTAGGAAGCCTACCCTAACCTGTTTCAAGGGAAAGAATGAACACCGAGGACATGTTCGACATAATGGCGGGAATATGTAACACCTACCTAGACTGTGTAAATATTTTTCATTTACTTTTATTGTGCAAGATTTGGTAAAATCTAGACTTGGTAAATGTCAAGAAAAAGGAACCTTAAATGTTAATTTTATTTTCATTGTTTTCTTTTAAAGAAAATTTATATAACAAAATATATATACTAAGTCAAGGAATTATGGTAGAAGAACCTAAAGAGAAAATTTTTAATTTCCAAGAAGTTGAGACACTTACTTCCCCATCCCTCTTAGAGATTAAAACAAATGAGTTTGGGAAGACACAAGGCAAAGGCAAGAAGAGAGAGTGGCATGAGGCAACAAATAGGATAGAAGGAAAACATGAGCAAGATGATACCAAGGTTGAGCAAAAAGGTGCTAAGGGTGTTATTGAGTTGGACAAAGTTCCAGTGGAAGCCCTAAGGTTTAAAGTTATTGATTGGATTGAGAGTCCTTAGGTATAAGGACAAAGTATTGTCTGCTAACAATTATGGAAATTTAAGAGGCTCGGGGGGGGGGGGGGGGGGGGGGGATTGAAAGAATCGCCAATCTCACTATTTGGGTGCAGGAGTCTTCTTCCCAAACTAATACCTAGATAGGCTAAATTTATCTAGATAAATACACTAAAATTTTAGATCAGCTATCATTCTATTTGAAGAAAGAATGTTAGTATATAATCTTTATGTTTTAAAGAAAAAGGAATGATTAACTACATCAAAAATGTTTGATATATATATCTTCAGTGTTAAAGGAAATGGTATGGAGAATTGAAGATTATATATTAGTTATTTCCTTGGTGTTAAATAAAGTGCAACAATAAAATTGAAAGAAATTATGTTTGCTTTATTAAAACCTTAAAACAAAAAGTGAGAGTATGAACCTCTGTTACTACCATTGGAATAAGATTGTTTACACATAGTTATAGAGTAAACAGTCCGAACAGAATTAGGAAAAGAATTATTGACGTTAGGAGGCAGTTAGCAGTCATAAATATTTCTAGAATATTTAAAAAAAATGAATTCGAACCTGATAAAATATTTTCTCACAAATATAAAAAATTAAGGACATTTGGGTTAGGTATTCCTGTGTCGATTATATGTCATTTGGTTGAAGTGGACTAGTTCTTTTCTTGGAACCAGAGGCCCAAATGGAGATCAGTCCATCTTCTTAATTATAACAATGACCCAAGTACCAAGGGCAAGTTTAGACAGATCATGATGGATGTCAAGATCCATCCACCCTGGACGTACTCGTGGAAGTTATATTAAATAAATTAATAGAAATAAGTCTAGCATCCACTTGATGAACTAATAAGTATTAAGAAGGAAATAACTCACAAAATAATTATATATGCATACAGTCAACCACAATAATAATTTTGCTGTTAGATAATCATTAAGAGACTTTTCAAGTCTAAAATGGTCATTCTATGGAAATTATAAAATATAGTGGAAATGATAAAACAAGGTTATATTACATCATCAAATTTTAGAGGGAAAAAAGAAAAAAATATTTTTTTCAACACATATTTTCAAACTATCTCCCTATGGGTTTACTCAAATTTCAAGCGGAAATAATTTTTGGATGTAGAATTTGATTCTCAACCAAGGAGTACCCATGTTTCATAATTTCGATGGACCCTAATACACGAAAAATGAGAAATACATGAAAAACACGGTTGCAATGATGGTTTTTCATGTATTTCTCATTTTTCTTGTAGCAGGATCCATCGAAAGTATGAAACATGGGTAATCCTTTGATGAGGAATTAAATTTTGAATCCAATAACTACTCCCACTTTAAATTTGAGTAAAACCTTAGGGAGATAACTTGAAAATACAAGTTGAAAAGGTAGTTTTATTATTATATTATTTTTATTTATTTTTTAATTGTTTACTCCAAAAATGGTGAATCATCCCGTATGGTTGACATCATCATCTTCAATCCTACTTGTTCTTATAAAGTTTATTTTTGTTGTGCATTTTTCCTAGGATGCTCATTTTAGACCTCCGAATTCCCCTAATGTAACACAAACCAAGATATAGATTCAACACAAAGTCATGATAATAAATAACACTGCATGCCAAACCAAAAATAAATTTTTAAACTAAATGTCTAAAAAAAATATTAATAGAGCCTGTAAATATACATGGTATAGCCAAACCCCAAAGTATTAAATAGAGCGAACTTTCAAGTTTGACTATTAACAAAATAAAAATACACAGCTATAAGAGTACCCATCAACACCACTCTAGTCACTATATTAAACACAGAAGGTTGGGGTTACCACGAGCCTAGATACATCTTAACTTTGGATCTATCAAACTTCAAGAGGGTTCAAATCTCTCAAGGTGAAGACCTCTTTCTTGAGTGAAAAACTTGAGGAAAGGTTTGCACCATGAGTGATTTGACCTCTCTTGGCCTTTGATATATCCTAGGTTAAGATGGATCTAGGTTGGTTATATAATATATATATTTGTATCTATGTATCTCTTTCTTATTCCCTCTCTCTATCTTACACCCAAAACATACACACACACTCTCTCTCCATATCTATATATCTCTCTCCCTCCCTTCCCCTCTCCCTCTCTCTTTCTCTCTCTCTCTCTCCCCCTTCTCTTCCTCTCTCTCTTTCTTTCTCTCTCTCTCCCTCCTACTCTCCTCTCTCCCTCTCTCTCTCTCCTTGTCTCCCTTGTCACTCCTCTCTCTCCACCTTTCAGCCTCTATGTATTTCTTCTTCCCTCCCTCTCTCTCCCTATCCAACTCCATCTCTCTTTCTCTCTCTCTCTTCAGTCCTCTCTATGTTCCTTGATCTCTCTCCCTTTCTCTATGTATTTTTTCTTTCCTCCCTCTCTATCTTCATTCATGTCTCTCCCTCCTCTCTCTTAAGTGCTCTCTAGATCCATCATAACTATGAATCTATCAAATGCTGAGAGGGATCAAATATCTCTATGTATTTGTTCTTTCCTCCCTCTCTCCACCTTCATCCCTCCCTCTCTCTTAGATTTTATACCATTTTATTATGTTTAATAAAGTATCTAAATTAAAAAAACTCTAGTTGTAAAATATAAAACCTATATTTTGGAACAATCATGTCAAAGAAAATAAAATAATTAAAAACTTAAAAGAATCATGCACTATATTTCCTCTGTTATTCTTAATAACTTTCCTATATTGTTCTCAATATTTTTTTCTTACTCTCATCCCTTGGATCCTTTAGTTAAGATGGATCTATGTTAGTTCATAATAATATTTTTATATTATATAAATTTCACATCTTTATATATAAGAAAGTATTTTCTTTTTTAATTTTATTAAAACCTTCATTTAATTTCTACGGGAATATTTGTAGTAGTAGTGAGCATAGAGAGTTTGATATATTTCAAAGGAAATTATAACATTTTTACCTCTTAGATTTAATAAAAAAGATGTTATAAAATTAAAATATTTATAAAATATTTTGATTGTAAAATAAGTTATGGTTTTTGGGCATGTGGTACGGGTTATCCATGATATTTGCCCATGATATTGTAACAAAGTATATTTAAAAGTTAATAATATCAATGGTAAAGTTGGGGTGAATATCCATGGTTAAGAATATTGTCTTATAAACTATTTTGATTATGAAATAAGTTATGTTTTTTTGGGCATGTGGTGTTGATAAGCATGGTATTGGCCTATGGTATTGTAACAAATCCTATTTACAAGTTAATAATATCCATGGTAAAGTGAGGGTGAATATCCATGGTTAAGAATTTTCTCACATTGTTATAAAATATTTTGATTGTGAAATCAGTTATGTTTTTTTGGTATGTGTCATTGATAATTCATTGTATTGGTCCATGATATTGTAACAAAGTCTAAGATAAAAATCACACTTTGAATTAAATGAAGGAGTTGCAGCTCACAGGTGTGTACGGCACCTGGGAGATTGCACTCAAATAAAGAGGAGACTCTCTCTCACGTTCACTCTCCATTACATCAAATGAATATTACAATATTAAATACATCACTGAAAAATAGGTAGTTGTAAACAACCTCCTAAACTCTAGGAACTAATCCTAAACTAAGGAGATATGTTACAACCATATAACCATTTCTCCATTATTTTTAACTCCCCCCATTAATGGAGAAAGGGTTATTTTGCACTCCTAACATCCCTCTAAATAACTCAAACTTTACTCGCCCTAGAGGCTTAGTAAAAATATCAGCTAAATTATCACAAGTGTTACAATACTCCACACATATTTCTTTTGACTGTATCTTTTCTCGAACAAAATGAACTGAATGTCAATATGTTTAGTATTTTTATGGAAAACTGGATTGTATGCAAGCTTTATTGTGCTTTGGTTGTCAGTTTTGATGCTGGTTGCTTCTTTCTGACTTTCGCCTGCATCGCTAAGCAATCGCCTCAACCAGATAGCTTCGCATGTTGCTGCACACAACGCTTGGTACTCAGCTTCACATGATGATAATGCTACAGTACTTTGCTTTTTTCTACTCCATGAGATAACCCCGGATCCAATACTAAATGCATATCATGTGATGTATCTACGATCATCCAGGTTGCCTGCCCAATCTGAATCTGAATAACCTGCTAAAGTAACATTACAAATGTCAGTGTATAAAATACCATAATTACAAGTACCACTAAGGTATCTCAACACATATTTTGCTGCAATCCAGTGACTTTCAAGTGGTCTGGACATAAACTGACTCAGCACACTAACGGAATATGCCAGATCAGGGCTAGTTGTCATGACATATATCAAACTTCCCACTAGTTGTCTATACAAAGTGGCATCCACCTGTTTTGTGCCATCATCACTGCTTAACTTGAGATTCTGCTGCAATGGTGTTGCTGTTGTTTTACACTGTTCCATTTTGAATCTTTCCAACAGGGTTCTAGCATACTTTCCTTGAGTTAGAAAAGTTTGACCAGAATCTTTCCACACCTCCAAACCTAGGCAATAATGAAGATCTCCAAGGTCTTTCATTTCAAATACCTGTGACATTTGCTACTTGATTTCTTTGATCAAATTATTTTCATTTCCTGTTATAATCATGTCATCCACATACAAAGAAATCAAAATGATTTGCCTATGTTTCTTTATCTTGGTATACAGGTTTGTGTCGTTGAGGCTCCTATGAAAACCATGCTGTATAAAAAATGAATCAATTTTCTCATATCATGACTTGGGTGCTTGTTTCAAACCATAAAGTGCCTTATGCCATTTACACACTAAATGCTCCTGCCCCTTTTTCACAAAACCAGGAGGCTGTACTAAATAAATTTCTT
>APFE030660205.1:35094-79586 GCA_000404065.3 Pinus taeda | reverse complement strand
TGCAGAAAAGATGATGAATGGGCATGGGCAAGGGATTAGGAAAATTGTTGTCAAGGTGGAGTTTGTTAGTTTGACAACGAATTAGTAACTTTGGGTAAAATGTAACTAGACAGTTTTATACCGAAATATTAGTTATGTAACGACAGTCGATGATATAAAACTAACAAATGCCCATGAAATGTACCATGCGGAGAATCATTGTTGAATAACAAATTCCAATCCATTCAGTTTCTTGTCTTGGTTATTCTGATGAGCTTTCTTATTTTTCTTCATTATTTCATTTATTGTTACAACATATTATTGGTTCTTCGTTATAAAATAAAACAAAAATAGATATGTTATCAATTACTTTGCCACCTTTTTTTTGTACACCACATACACACCACAAAATAATATTGCATATAGTGTCAAAAATAAAATACATTTAGCGATAAATTCATGTTAATGATATTAAGGTCTAAGTCTCTTCATATGGTTGAAGTTTAGTATTCTAGCCACAGTTGACAGACTTTTGTTGTATACCACCAAATGCATTGCTCAACTCATTCCCCAAGTATATATATATATATATATATATATATATATATATATATATATATATATATATATATATATATATATATATATATATATATATTTCATTATGTGCATCAATTGTTTGACTCGGTTTTGCTGCATAGTATTGAATGAGAGAGCATGGCAAAGCAGAAATTTCACAATATTATATTTTGCATTATTCTATGTTCCAAAAATGAATACATTAGCATTGTTGTTGGGAAGAATCCAACTTGAGCAGAACCGTAGACCTTACAACAATATTGTCTTGTAGGTCTTCTTGAGTAAACTCCGCTATGTTTTGCGAATGAATTTTTTTACTGTGTTGTTGTCACAAACAAGGCAGACTTATCCTCTATTTCCTACAATAGAAAAACTCTAGTCCTAGAAAGGAAAAACTAATAGCATCGACCAAAATACATGTCCCCACTATAGAGGTTGTGAATGGGAGCTACTTGAAACATTTGATCCCTTCATATTAATTGGATCACAAACAAATTACTGCATAAACCATTGACGAAGTTTCATGCCTTGTCTTATCTTGAAATGCAAATGGGTTTGCGACTGGGATTGCATGGAAGGAGTGGGGAAATCAACATTGGTTGTGCTCGTACAACCATAGCCAATTTGTGCTTAGCGATTCTATGCTCAACATGTTTTTCTTTTTTCAATGCCATTTTGAACATAGATGTAGCACTACGATGGAAGAGATATTGGAGACAATACTTGTCCTGTATATTGGATGCAGAGCCAAAAGTTGAATCCTGGTTTGCCTATGACTATTTTAACTAATTTTTTAATACTTGAAAGATTAATTTTAGGTTCGAAGTTTCAGAATTGGAAATCCATAGCTATAATATAATCAGTAGCAACCAAGAAATTTGGTCCTTGGTTTATGCTGTTCATATAAATGTGAAGTTCCATTGTTAATCTGTGAATGGGAAAATGCCACACACCAATGAAATGATAGAAAATCACAAAAAACACACCATTATTCTATCTCAATGGCCCTGGGGACGCCTAGGCCCAGGCCCATATTGGCTCTGATACCATGTAAGAAAATCAGAATTTCACACAAAAATATATTTTCCAGTCACTTAATCAGATATATGTTACAAATATTTAATTTGAAGTAGATCCAACTAATTCGAAATATAAATATGAGAGTTGAGATATTCTTTGAACCAAATCCCAAATTAACTCTAAACTTATTATGTAACCATTATCTCCAAATCTTCCTTATTTCTTGCATATGAAATCAAAGGATGTAAATCCCTATGGGCCCCTATAGGCCTAAATTGCAAGGTTCTAAAGACTCATATAAGTTAATGCGGGTGAATGCGAAAGACTGAAAACATGTAATATTACTTCTCTGCATGTAAGGAACCAAATATTTGGAATCTAAGCATTGGAATTTGTATTGGAAATGAATTGAGTTATAAACATTTTAAAATTTTACATTTCCAAAAAATAAATCATAAATAATATAGGTTTAATATTTGATACATTTATTGGTTTTATTGATTTATCATAGATTGTAGATGACACATACACAAATTTTCTCTCCTCCGCCCAAGAAGTAAGTGTTCTCTAAGTTAAAACCATAAAAAGTCCTTCTTTCTCACCCATCGATTCATTTTCTCTATCTCACAAAGTGCTTCTACATTGTTGTTGATTCCAGAGTGGAACAAAATCAACATCATTATCATTCATAACTCTTTTGTATTAAGAGCTCGACTATATTATATTCTATTACTTCACTTTCTACTCTTTATCTCTACCAAGGGTTGGATAATGATTAGGATCCAAAATATATATTTTTAAGGAGCTTTATCCTATCCATAGTGACTATATAGTATACGAGCGAATACATTAGAAAATAATCTAGCTTGAGACGACTTGTTCTTACTATTCTGTAAATCACAATTCAATCTCTTAATTATACTCTCGCTTCATTCTCTCTACTTATTATTCCATTTTTACCCACCCTAGGATTGGGTTTACAACTATTCCCCTATCTTCATGGTTGAAATAGGGAAGGGGATTCATTCCAAAACACATAAACCACTATTATGATGTTATCTCTTTCACCTTGATTCAAACCATGAGAAGGGACATTTTGACACTATGTTATAAATCTCAATTAATGGGTTTTGTATTTCTGCACCTTGCCTTTTGCATTCATCTTCTTCTTAAACACCGATTTGCTTTCAATGGGTTTCCTTCCAGTCGGAAACTCCATGAGATGCTAAGCCTCATTTTTGTGCAAAGATGTCATTTCATCAACCATGGCCTCTTTCGAGAGTTTGCCATCTTAGGAATCTACTGCCTCCCGGACAGTTGTGGGATCATCATTAGTAATAGATAAAGCAAAATTGAAATAGAAATTAGATGAAATATACCTTTCTGGCTTCCTTATTTCTCAAACCTATCTTCTAACAGCTATAGTATGTGGCTCTTCATATTATGATTCTTGTGCTATTGTAGAGTTTGATTCCTCCTCCTGTAGCTCAAACTTTATCTTCTCAGATTTCGTTGGTAGGAATTCATGTTTAATAACATGTTTTACCTCTCTAAATATGGCATCTCAGTTGTACACAACCTTTCTTATTTATGGGTTCCAAAGCTTATAACCTTTTAAATCATCCTTATACCCAATACAGATGAACCTTTCATATTTACTATCGAACGTGGTTCTTTTCTCCTTTGGAACACGTACATATGCATCATAGCCAAGTACCCTCGGATGTGAAAGAGAAGGTTTCATACCAATCCATACCTCATGTAGAGTCTTATCCTACAGCACCAATGAAGGTGATCTATTAACTAGGTAACATGGAGTCTCCATCGCCTCTACTCAGAATTTTTTCCTAACCCGAAACTACTGAGCATGCTTCTTGCATTTTCCATCAACATCATGTTCATTCATTCTGCAACCCAATTTTTCTCAGGTACGTATGCAGTAGTATTAGACGTGCTACACCACATGTCTTATAGAACTCTTCAAATTTCTTCTTAGAAAACTCTCCACCATAATTTGTCCTCAGTGCCTTTATCTTCTTCTCTCTCTGGTTTTCCACCAGAGCCTTAAATTCTTTAATCCTATCAAAGACTTCAGATTTCTTCCTGAGGAAATATATCTATGTATTCCTTGATAAGTCATCTATAAATGATACATAGTACACAAAATTACCCAGTGACAGAACCGACACAGATCCAAACACATCATTGTGCAGAAGATCTAATACCCCTTTCACCCTCTTAGCACAAGAGGGGAAACTCACCCGCTTTTGCTTCCCATATACACAATCTTCATAGAAATGTAAATCCAGAGAGAAATTAGAGATACATTCTACCATACCATTACCATGAAGTATTATAAGACCCTTCTCTCGAATATTTCCAAGCCTTTGATGCCATAGCATGGTTTTTCTCCAGAGACAACTATATTTCTGTTTCACTTTCAAGAACCACAGAATTGTTGTGCCCATCAATAAAAATACTACCTAGAAGCTTGTATAAAGTTTGAATCTGAACTGCTATGTCAATACCAGTTCTGCTTGAACAAATTGCAAGTATCTTTCTCGAACATTGTTTTTACACTTGCATCATCCATCTTGCTTACATAAATCATATTTTTGGCCAATGCAAGAATATGCAAAAATCCTCGAAGTGTTCGAGCCCTTCCACCTTGGAAGTTTAGCTTGACTTCTCTGCGTCCAATGATTATATCCTTCCTTTCATACCCTAAGAAGAAATCATCACCATCATATTTCTCATACTCGGAAAACCACTCCCTACGATGAGTGAAGTGAAAGGATGAACATGATTCAATCAACCATGCCTCATGATCTACATGTGTACTTGAAGAAGAAGCCAAGTGCACATCCCCACCTTCATTTGAGGTGGTTTTCACCTCTCCAGAAGGAAAATCATTAGAACTTTCCTTTCTCAAGATATTTAGATCTACAGTCCTTTTTGAAGTGCCCTTCCTTTCCACATTTCCAACACACTTTTACAAGTTGTCCTCGAGATTTAGATCTCCCTCTAGATTTATATCTCCCATTTGAGGATTTTTTTTTTTTTTCTATTTTGGTACTGTCCACATACAGACAAGGCATCTCCATTCTGGCCCTCCATATTTTTCCGTCTCATCTACTCCGAGAGAAAGGATGAGACTATTTCATCAAACTTCAAGGTAATTGTATTGCTACCTATTCCAACAACTAAACTATCCCATGCTAGTAGAGAACACAACAAACTAATGCACTTATCTTCATCTGAATCTTTTATATCAATAGATAAAAACTCTCTTACCAAAGTATTAAAGATGTTAAAATGCTCTATCACTGAGTCTCCATCCATCATCCTTGGGTTATACAATTTTTTCCGTAGGAATAGTTTGTTCACCAGAGACTTGGATTGGTACAAAGTCTCTAACTTCTCCCACAAATCCTTCAACATAACTTCTCTTGGTACATTCAATGATACTGAATGTGAGATAAGCAACTATATTGTGCTTGTAACACCCTCCTCCCACATCTACCTAAGGAGCCATCCAACTGGGGTAAACATGTGATGAGAGGCTACTATGATATGATTCGGCCTCCTAAGTCATGTTAAGGAAGTGGAACCGATAGAAACAAACCATACATACATTAAGCATCAGCTTTAGGACCCTTACAAATCAATCCAACACTTAAGACAACTTTCCCATGGATCAAATTCAACTTCTGGACAACTTCAGCCTCAGTCGCTCTCAGGCTATAGGCATGACAGCATCTAGAAACCCAAAGTCACTCTTATAGGTTTGCCTACCAACGTTCATAGACTAAATTTTTCAGTGCTATGCCAGTGTCCCCGGGATTTGAGCCAATTTTTCAGGCCCAGATCCGAGGTCACTACCCAAAATTTCATGATACCTTCCAAACAGTAAAGTAACATGTAAATGACAATACTAAAGAAAATACTTTTTTAGGACATTGACTAGACCCCTACTATCCATGATAGGAATTTTGTGAATCATATCATGAATATGTAAACTATAGGTGTAAATAAAATATCTGAGCAAAAGGGTCCCATACTTATCTAATATTCGCCCTGAAGCATTGATGCCTCAACACATTAAATCCCATTCCATCCATTAGACCGTAGATACATTGTTCATTCATATACAAGTAGAAACATGATTAGATCCATAGATATATGTTGTCATAAAACATATATATAACCAACATATTAGCAACATAAATACTCATGAAAGTACAACCATATAGACCACATCTGACCCATCAAAATGCTCATATAAATACAAGGGGAAATAACCTTTCATTAATGATGCAAAATCAAAACCTGGGATGGGACTTCCACATTCCATCCAACTATAGAATGATTGATCCAAATCTCTCTTCGGTCATTCACCCCCGTGCCATATTCCAAGCATGAATGTGGGATCTCATAGAACATATCAATCAAAACACATCTAGGGATTCCAGAGGCCATCCACCTCAACCCATCAAATAATGATTCCACCACCCAACCATACGTCACCCAAAGTCATCATCAAATTGGTCCCATCCAAGCCTTTCAAGGCTTCTAAAGCATTTGTTCTAAACCGGATCTTGGGACTAGTAACTCAACCCACGACTAGCATTGAGCTCCAGAGTGTTTGTCCAACCAAGGCTTCTAGAACTAGTAATTCAACCCACAACATTTTCCGAGCTTCCAGAGCCTTTTTCCAACTAGGGATTCTAGGACTAGTAACTCAACCCACCAAGGTCTTCCAGAGTGTTTTTCCAACCAAGGGTTCCAGGACTAGTAAATCAACCCAAGCTGTTACAGGGCTTCCATAGTGTTTTTCCAACTATGACTTCGAGGACTAGTAACTCAACCCAAGTCGTTACAGGGTTTCCCGAAAGTTTGTCTATTATGAAACTTGCTCACAAAAAGATAGAAAAGATAGATAAACACCTTAGAAATAAGCCTCTTCGAGGGGGCAACCTCCTTTACATTACACAAATGAACAATTCTTGGATGATCTAAATGGCAAAACCTCCTTTCTATATATAGGAGTCTAAGGGGTCACAATATAACCCAAGCCGACCTAACCATAATAATATAGGGCCACCTAAATAACAATAGTGGGCTTCTGGGGTGCACAATAATAACAATATGGGGACAATAGGGTCACGACAATGATAATAAGGGATACAATGACAAAAGTAATAGGGTAATCAGTAGTATTATGGGGACCTAACATGCCCCTCTCCTTCATAAAAGTGTTTTCCTCAACGCTTGAGTAGTTCTGGATGCTTCTGTAAAAAATTCTCATCCTCCCATGTGGAATCTTCAACGGCTAAGTTCTTCCACTTGATGAGATACTCCGAGATTGATCGATTTTGTAGCTGTCGAGTTCTTGTTTCTTTAAACTACTTCAGGTTCCAATATGATCTTTCCTTCCTTGTCATGTTCTAGAAATATTGTTTGAACTGGGAGCTTGTCACCTATAACCTTCTTTAAGCATGAAACATGGAAAACTGGGTGCACTCGAGAAGCTGCAGGAAGCTCTAATTTGTATGCCATTGTACCTATCTTTTGCAACACCTTGTATGCACCATAATACTTTGGTGATAATTTATTATCCTTCTTAGCTTGCTTGAGGGACATTTTTTTATATGGTTGTAGCCATAGAAATACCCAATCACTTACATCAAAACTTCTTTCGCTGCGATGTTGATATGCCTGCTGTTTCATTCTATTCTGCGCCAAGGTGAGGTTATCCTTTAAGAGTTGGAGAACTTGTTGTTGATTGTCGATGTTATTTTCCACTGCTTGAACCTTAGAATTTTCTCTTAAATATGTTGTGATGGATGGTGGGTGATATCCATAAAGTGCCATAAATGGGGTCATTTTTGTTGAAGTATGGAAGGAAGTGTTATACCACCATTCAGCGAGAGGCAACCATTTGACCCTATGTGTATGTTTATCAGATACAAAGGAATGAAGATATCCTTCCGAACATTTGTTTAGTATCTCAATTTTCCCATCAGATTGAGGATGATAAGATGAACTATGAGCTATCTGAGTACCAAGACAATAATCTTTGGGTTTCCATGTAGCTGTTGAATTGTTTCCATAAATGTAGTAGAAACTATACTGGTTTTAAATGGATGAGATAATGCACAAAAGTGTGCATACTTGGTAAGTCTGTCAACTACCACCATGATGATACTCTTCCATTTGGATTTGGGTAAACCTGTGATAAAATCCATTGAAACCTCCTCCCAACGTTGACTTGGAATGGATAAAGGTTGTAGTAAACCCGGGGTCTTAATTGTTTCAACTTTATTTTGTTGGCAAACCAAACATTCTGCCACAAACTTTTGAAAATCAGATTTAAAGCCATCCCAAAAAAATTACTTCTTAAACCTGTGGTAAGTATTTAAAAATCTTAAGTTCACTCCTAAGGGAGAGGCATGAAATTCCATAAGAATCTTTTGTTTGACTTGGGAATTCTCACATAGGTATAAATGATCTTTGTACCATAATGACTCATTTTTCCAGCTAAATGTATCAGATGCACTGGGATCTTGTTATAAATTTTGAATAAGTGCCCCCACTTCTTCATCATTCTTCCATTCATCCCTTGCCGTATTTATCCAATTTGCTTGGATAATAGATATGGCACAAAGCAATGCTTCCACATCATCATCCTTTCTTGAGAGTGCATCTGCCAAAACATTTTGCTTCCCTATTTTGTAGATGATTTCAAAGTCATAACCCAACATCTTTGTGACACATTTTTGCTGCTCTTCTGAAGATAATCTTTGTTCTAAAAAGTATTTAAGACTATCATGATCCGTTTTTACCTTGAAGTGCCTCCTCGTTAGGTATGGTTGCCATTTCTTAAGTGCATGTAGTATTGCCAACATTTCCTTCTCGTAAATAGCTTTGTGTAAATACTTTCCTTTGATTGGATGACTTTTGAAAGAAATGGGTCTTTCTTCTTGCATTAAAACAACACCAATTCCATTTCCTAAGGCATCGCATTCCACAATAAAGGTTTTTGTGAAGTCTGGCATAGCTAAGACCGGTGCTTGGCACATTGCCTTTTTAAGATGTTCAAAGGCCTTCATTGCTTCTGAAGTCCATAAAAATGAATCTTTCTTCAATAATATTGTTAGAGGTGCTACTATTCTCCCATAATTCTTAACAAACTTGCAGTAATACCCTGTCAACCTGAGAAATCCTCGTAGATGATTTATGGATGTGGGGATTTTTCATTCCTTAATGGCTTTAATTTTCTCGGGTCTACCTTAACACCTTCATGAGATACAATATGACCTAGATATTCCACCTCTTGTACTCCAAAGAAACATTTGGAACGTTTTTCATATAATTGTTTCTCCTTCAATAGGTTGAGCACCCCGTTAACGTGTTGAACATGATCCTTCCAAGATTTGCTATAGATTAGTATATCATCAAAAAATACTAACACAAATTTTCTAAGGAAGGATTTGAAAATGGAATTCATCAAACCTTAAAATGTAGAAGGTGCATTGGTAAGGCCAAAAGGCATGACCAAAAATTTATAATGACCCTCATGAGTTCTAAATGCTGTTTTCAGAATGTCTTCAGTCTTCATTCTAATTTGATGATATCCTAAATGAAGATCCAACTTGGTGAAGTAAATAGATCCATGCAATTCATCCAATAGTTCATCAATGACAGTAATGGGAAATTTGTCTTTAATAGTGAGTTTGTTGAGCTCCCTATAATCCAAACACATGTGCCATGATCCATCGTTCTTGTGCACCAATAATACTGGAGCAGAGAAAGAACTTTGACTAGGTTGAATTATACTAGCCTCTAGCATTTCTACAACCATACATTCAATTTCTCTTTCTCGGGCATAGGGATATCTGTAAGGCCTAATGTTTGGAGGAACACTTCCTGGAATCAAATGAATAGCATGATCTTGATCATGAATAGGTGGGAGACCTTTGGGAGTCTCAAATACCTTGGAATGATTTTCCAAGGATTTTTGGAGATCTGGAGAAATAGATGATTTTCATGTGGGAACCTCTAGCAAACATAATTATGCATTTATGCTCCATTGTTCACTCCTTAGAAGCTTTTTCATTCCATTAGAGCTGATTATCTTTCCTGGTTTCCCTGCGATACCTCTTAATTCAAATTCCTTTCCTTCTGAAGAAATTTTCATGAAAAGCTCCTGAAAATTAAAAGCTATTTTACCCAAGGATTGTAGCCATTGGACTCCTAGTACAACATCAGCACCACCCATTGGAATGGAAATAATTGGGCTATTCAATAGATATTCTCCCATGGATAGTTGGATATTATGGCACTTTCCAGAGAAATTTATGGTTCCTCCACTTGAAACCATCACTTGGCACTCTGGTGCTAGATATAAGAAGCAATTCAATTCCTTGGCTATCTTACAATGAATAAAATTATGGGTACTTCTTGAATCAATCAACACTATTACCTTTTTCTTCTTGATATGTCCTTCTATCTTGATAGTTTGAGGAGTGGTAATTCCAGCCAATGCATTACAAGATATGGTTGGATTCATTTTTTCTTTCTCTAGGGTTTATATCTGGTGTATATCCTCTTCTTTTGTTGTTTCTTATTCCTTTTCTTCCTCCTCTTCACAATCTATGTAAAATAATTTCTTCTCAGCACACTTATGACCTTTAGTGTATTTTCTATCACAACTATAACAAATCCCTTTTGCTTTTTTTTCTTCCAATTGTTGGGGTGTCAACCTTGTAGGTTATGGATGGCTAGGGGAAACAACACTTCCATCCTTATAGTTGTGAGTGGTAGGCTTCCTTGTTGCCATAATTTTTCTTTCCATTTTTCTTGCCAACCTGAATGCCTTCTCCAATGAGTCAAGTTCCCAAAGGCGAACCTCATGTTGGATGTTATCCTTTAAAGTCCTTATGAGCATATCAATCCTATGCTCCTCTGGAATATTTTTTACCCTTATATTCAATTTTTGGAAGTCCTCAATGTGCTCCCTCATTGAACCCTTTTGTTTGAGGTTTATCATTTGGCTAAAAAAAGTGTTGTTTTTCATATCCTCATAATGTGCTATCATTTCTTCGGTAAAAATTGCCCAAGTCACAATTTGTTTACGAAAGAAAAGCCATTGATACCATACAAACTGGTTTGGTTCCAAATATAAAGTTGCAAGCGTACCTTTTTTGTGTTTTGCACATTATGGAGATCGAAAAATTGCTCCATCTGTAGTATCCATGTTACGGGATCCTTGCCATCAAATTTCCTCATATTGATCTTTGGAACATGGTGGGTCTTTGTTCCAATGTTAGAGTCTATGAAATCATGATTAACATTTCTTTTTTTCTCATCATGAGTTTCCTTTACAACATTTTCACCATTAAGAAGCCTTTCTTGTAGCAACTTTGTCAAACCTTCCTTCCATCCTTCATTGTCCTTCTTCAAATCTTCCATGTTTTCATTCTTCAAATCATGATTAACATTCCTTTTGTTCTCATTATGATTTTCCTCTCCTACCTTTTTTTCCCTTAGGAAGACTTTCTAGTAACAATGTTTTCATACCATCCATCTTAGCTTCCGTGCCATCCATCTTAGCTTCCATGCTATCCATCTTAGTTTCCACGCTATTCATCTTTGCGTCTACGCCATTCATCTCAGCTTCCATGCCATTTATCTTAGATTCCATGCCATTTATCTTAGATTCTGTTAGTTTTTGTGAGAGTCACATTTGTTGCACTTGGTCTCGTAATTTTGATATATCATGTAGCATTTCTTCCTCTTCTTCATGAGTAATGCTAGAGCTTTCAGGTTGTTTACTAGGTGTTTCCATTTTCTTTTTTCGGGGCATCAATTACCAATAATAATGCTTCACTATGCCCTTTGAATTCCTTCAAACTATTTTTTCAAACCAAGCTTATGCAAATATTTAAAAAAAAATACACACTTTTTTTCACTTTGTAGGAACTTGATATTTAATCTAATGTATCTCTATAATTTCGAATCTTCCAATTCTGAAATTGCGATCTACAGTAGCCCTCTATGTCCTCTTTTCAATGCCACCAGTCTGATCAAATTTAGATTCTCCAAGAAAGAGTTATGCACAATCTCCCAAGATGACCTAATTATATACCTTTTCAGAAGAGCGAACTTGTATGAAGTGCCACGTGTCACTGTTCTGACCTTAGGATATAAAAAATATACAGAGGAAACTACATTCTATCCTCTTTCTGTAACTTCTTACGAAATTTCAATTTGATGCTCAAAACAAAAGTTATGACTATTTTTCCCAAGGCACTTTTTTGTAATGTAATTCGGGAGTCTATAAAAAGACCAACCTCCTTAGATCATATCTCTGCAAATATAGTGCGAAAATCTCTGAAATTCGGACTTGAGGTTTAGAACGATTTCAACCCAAAATTGTTTTTGTTTTTTTTTTTTTAGCATCCGAAATGTTGCAAAAAAAAAGTTATAGTGAAAATGCCACGATGATATTTTTGGAGCAGTGAAACCCTAGAATCCACAGCTCTGATACCAAATGTTATGAAACTAGCTCACAAAAATATAGAAAAGATAGATCAACACCTTAGAAATAAGCCTCTTCGATGGGCCAACCTCCTTTACATTACACAAATGAACAATTCTTGGATGATCCAAATGACAAAACCTCCTTTCTATATATAGGTGTCTAAGGGGTCACAATATAACCCAAGTCGGCCTAACCATAATAATATAAGGCCACATAAATAACAATATTGGGTTTCTCGAGTGCACAATAATAATAATATGGGGAGAATAGGGTCACAACAATGACAATAAGGGATACAATGACAAAAGTAATGGGGTAATCACTAGTATTATAGGGAGCTAACATTGTCCAACCAAGGCTTCCAGGAACTAATAACCCAACCCAAGCTATGAAAACATGAGAACTAGCCAAAACAAAGAAAGGAAATAAACAAAAACTCCATGGCTATCCATGAAATGGTAAGGCTAGGCAAATCCACTGTTAATCTAGGAAATCCTACATGTCAGTGACAGATAATGAAAAATAAACCACATGCATGTGTCATGCATGCCAAAAGTAGTGAGGAAAACATACATGCAACTCGGTACGTCCAAGAAAAATTGTTGTAGTTGTTGATCCCAGTTCCCTCTTATGCTTTCTTTCTCTTCCTTTACCTTATTGCTCCAAAAATCCAAGTATGTCGCACACTCCAAGAAAACTCTAAGTATCCAAGAGTATGAGAGAGAGAGAGGCAATAAAAGATAGATCCACCAAAACATGTCAAAAAAGTTTACCCACTGATCCTCAAAAACCTTTTTATCAATGAGGCCTCTATTTTCTTCATTTTCCACTATTTTCCTTAATTTTCCTCCTCACATGCAACCTGTGATATTTCATCTCCTTTTTCTCATAATTTCCATTATTTCCATAAATGAATGCCAATTAGTGCCTCATTCCCTTCCAAAACCTTAGCCATTTCCTTTAGCAATTCCCTTAGCCATAATAAACCAAATCAATGCCCACTAGGATGTTTCTCCCACCATTAAGCTTGGAATACGTGTCCCATCGACCGTGGCCTTATATATTTTTTACATGGAACTTTCACCAGGGTTGTTACAAAACCCTCCTCCTTGGGGGAACGCCATCCTTGATGATCAATGACACCTATAACAAACAAGACTACTGAAAACAAAACATACTACCCATAGATCTTTATAACAGAGCTCATTGTAGTATTTACAATGACCACTGCTGAAACATGACAAACATATTTTTACTAGAGCTTTATAACACAAATCATTATGGTATTTACAATAACCACATATGCATATACACATTTTCTTTAACCAAAAAATAACAATATTGTCTATGGAGCTTTATAAATCCAGCTCGATAAAGTATTTACAATAATACACACATATGCACATTTTCTCAACCAGCAAATCAAAATGATACGATGACCTTATCTGCAACAAGGGAATCCGTAGGCTCACACCTCCACCCTCAAAGAAATACTTGGATTCACCTCCTTTACAGGAAATTCCATACTCCACTGTAAAATCAAATCTGCATCCAAGTTCCAGCGCTATAATCCCACACCACATGTCCTCTCAGTTAACAGTTACTAGCTCATTATTACATGGCACACTCCTAATGTGCATTTGATTCCATCTGACAATGCTAATGACCAAAAAAAATCCGTTTGTGACCTTCCCTTCTCTTTTATACACTCCCTTGGACACTCCGGTCACCCCTTCCATGCAGTCACTCACCTTCCAGGTTCTGCTGGCACCCCTATCTCGGGCATTCCATCCCTTGGCAAGGCTTCCTTGCATCGGAAGATACAAAAAGCAAGGCATATCCATACCTTGAAATCATCATACTGATTATAGCATGCTCATGGAAATAAATGGTCACTATTGGGTACCATGTCCCACGATGGCTCTGCTCCTAAAGTGCTTTACTAGCATACTACAACATGTTCTAATTTCTTTTGTTGTTGCTGCTAATACTTGCAGTCGATTTCACCCACCTAACTAGGAATTTACGTGCTTCCTGTACCAATAACATAACTACCACTAGATTCAAAATAAATTCAAATAAATTCAAATCATACCTCACTGGTAGCTTATCAATAAGGTACACTCATAATCTTGTTTACTTCCTGTCACAACAAGTCAAACTAGCATCTTTGACCAAATCATTATGTATAAATATGTCACATCAGGTTGGCTTGAAACAAAACCATCATAGATCAAAATCATAACTCACATGTAACCATCATAAACTAGAATCATAGATCACATGTAATCATCATAAACCAGAATCATAAATAACATGCACAATTCAACTGAAATAAAATACTGATACTTATCCATTAGTCGATCCTTAGCTACTACCTTTTCTTTGTTTCATACACACTCCAAATCGGTTACTAGGGTTGACAAACACCAAGTGCCTTCTCCTAAATCATTTTCACACACACATAGTGTACATCCCACACATACAACCACATACAAAATACCACATCGTGCAATACATGCATCTACACTTGATATAAAACACATAAACCTACAACCAATGTACAACACAACACAATACATATTCCTTCTGCGAGTGCACAACACAACAAAACACATATATGTACACAATGTACATAACAAGACATGCATCCACACACAATGTGTGACACCAAAGATGCATACACATAAACTCGATATTCGAGACAACTCATGCATCTATACCTGATGTACAACGCCACACAATACATGTACATACACCTAGCGTAGAACTCAAAAAATACATGTACTACACAAATTACAAAACAATGAATATATGTACACAATACCACATGTATGACATGTACATGACTTTCTTTCCTATATTTTTGTGAGTTGGTTTCATAACAACACCACATGTACACAAGGCCTCATGAACGAAATGTACACAACACCACCTGCACACAACACCACTTGTACCACATGTACACAGCAACACATGTTCATAAGACCACTTTTACAATCATGCACACAATACCATATGCATACAACATTGCATATCCATCATGTACATAACATAGTCTATACCCAACACTGAATATGAAACATTCACACAACACTATCGGTATCGGCCTATACATACCACTTTGTACATAACATTTCATAAACAACATGTACACACACTATATATACTCAATGTCACATGTGCACAACATTATAGATGCAACATGCACAACATATACAACATATGCACAGCAATAGTACCACGCATCCAAAAGCACACTATCTCTACCAAGAAGCCTTGCTTCCGGTGTTTTATCCATGCTTGCCCCAACTTGTTGCAGACCAAACTTCTTTCATTTCACTAATGCATTCCTCAACGTTACCTATCATAACATAAACATAGGCATAATACAAGCATACAATATCAAATCATATCCACATGATATTGACCTCATATATTTGTCATGACTACTCTTCCCAATTGGTTCTCCGTGATGCAGGAGCATCAAGGGCGCTTTTTTATTTTGTAAATATGTTAAAAGGGGGTGTGATGATTTTTAATATTTTATTAAATTAATTTGAGTAAAATAGGAAAATGTGAGGATCTATTGTAAATATCTTTTTATTTAATAAAAGGATATGGAGGGAATTTAATTAGTGAGGATTTTAGGGATAAAGAGCTATCCTTTAGGGATGTTGAGAGATTTAGGGGTTTGTTGAGGAATTGAAGGGATTGAGCATTTAATTTAATGATTGTATAAATAGGAAGAAGTTTTAGAGGAAAATACATTGAGATTGTGAGAATTTGTGAGATTGGGAGCAGGCTTGAACAGCAAGGCTATAAGCCTTCAGTAATTGTAAAGGGCCATGAGTGTTGGATATCAAGCCAAAGATAAATTTGTAAGTAGCCTCATCTTGTTTATATGAAATATTGCTTCATATTATATATTTTGATTGATGGATTGAGGAACTTTATATTCGATTTCTGAAGTGGGATTTTGGAGTAAATTATGTATGTGAATTGTGAAAAGTAATATGGCAATTTTGTGAAGAATAACAAGGAAAGTTGTGTGTGGATTCTGGTTAAATGCATATCTACTATTGGAGATTCGATTAAAAGAAATGTGCAATGAACAGATCGATATTTATCTAACAATTGTTACTATCTGAGCTTATTTCTGAATGGCTATTTAAATCAATCTGTAGTTTGTAGCCAGCGCCAGAATAGAAATAGAACAGCGGGTTCCCTGAAGTTACCAGTCATGGTATGAGTGCATGGCGCTGTTGGTTGAATGATATTGAATGTTGGATATTGCAGACAATAATTTGGATTGATTGTAAAAACCAACAATCGATGCATGAAGAAGACCGATTGGAGCAATTTGGGTATTTGTTATATTGAAATTATGATTGAAGTCTATGCTGCAGGCTTAGAGGTGATCGACTTACAGAGTTGAACAAAATAGGATAGCGCAGAGTCCAAGTTGACATTTGAATAGAGGACGTAGAAAAATCGAACATCTCAGAGAAAGGATGGGTTCGGATATCAATTAAGAGGAGATTGATCCACGGCTTTGGCAATTTCACTTTCCAGAATGGTGAAATCATTTTTGAAAATCTAAACAACTGTTGTATTTGCTGATATTAATAATGTGTTAACGTTTTACAGAATGGATCGATTGCAGTCCTTAGCAGAGACAGAGGAGGTACTATGCAACAACAAAAGAACTTAAAGGTATACATTCATATTCAGTCGATCTATGAGTGAATTGGATTGCGGAAGTATGAGTTTGTCACAGCTTTTTTATGGTTAAATCGGGTTGTAGAATCCGTGATATAGTCAGATTTGGTCATGATTTATTAAAGACACAAGGTATACAATTTGAGATGGAAGAATTGGTAGAATTCTAAGGCATGATTGGACTGTAAAGGCGTTCCAAGGCGCAGTTAGGAAAAGGAATCATAAAAAAATTACAGTCAATATGATAGTTGATGCAATTGGCTTAACGCTGCATAGCCTAGGTATGGTTTATTACCACTAATGGTCTTTTGAATTAATATAATGAATCGAATGCTGAGATTTGGAATCTAAGGCGCGTTCTGAATTGTATAGCCCAGTTGTTGTTGACATTCGATATGTAACAGAACCTGAACGTTGTAATTTACCATAGTTGGAAATAAATACACAAATGTGTTGGGTTTAATAAATCAAAGATGGAAAGTTTTAAAGGGGACAGGTATATTTTTACCAAGTCAAAGATTTGATTTCAAAACTAAAGACCATATATTATTGAGAAAACTGAATGTGGATCGATTTGCAATATGTTGAAAGAAGAGTGACCGTATTGTGTTATTTGGCATTTTGAATTCTGGTCGAACAGGAAAAGTAAGGGCGCATTCTTGAATCAAGCCATATGTGAATGAGAAGTATTAAGATTGCTTATGGAAGCATTGAATGTTTGACGTGATTTGAATGATGATAAGTTTTCTTGTGTAATGATTGTTGGGTCCTTATGTTAAAACATAAAATGAAAATAGTTTCCACAAGATAATGGCAACGTGTGAGTTTTCTAAGTATTGAGGATTTGATTTGGGGACAAAACTGTGATGTAAGTTGATATGCAACAGATGTTTAAGATCCTGGTATTTGCAGGCTCCTGCCTGCGTCACCCCGTAAGACTAGGAACCTCTTCATGTCATTTGCCTATGTAAGAAACCAATCCTCCACAAGCAAAATTCCCGATGAACTTGTCAGACAGTGACATAGATACATAGATACATACATATATAATAATTAGCATAAAACAATCATCATCCTATCAGACAACAACATACATAGATATATATATACATATATAAACATCATCATAATCATGATCATAACATAATTACCAGATAACATAAAGTCTAGGGTAGGAGAACTTCCTTATTTGTGCAAAACATGCACAACATTGACAACCACCATTCCCAACTTGGTCAAACCATCCAACACCTCAGGTCCATTTACTTTACCTTTTCTGGTTACCCTTCTCATGTTTGTACTGCTATTGTCCATTTACCACAATGCACCCATCCAGTCGAACCGATTGTCCTAGACTTACTTTCCACTACGCTTACTCATCCACAGAGCTTCATCTGAATCTTACATTACCTTTCGGGTACCACACATATCTCCCCAAGCTCCATTAACTTTCCTCTTTCGCAAACAATTCCCAAGACTCAAAACATAAAATGAAATATGAAGAAACAACCAAGAAGAAAACCATAAAAGTAAATAACAACACGACACTGCAATAAAGTGGCATAGCTATGCACCAGACACATGAAAATTTGCAAATCAAGTGCAACAATCACAAAAGACCAAAATCAAGAGACTAACCACAAAGACCATGACTCAATCCCCATGGTTTCCAATGTTTCTAAAGGAAAGCTCAACCTGAGCCCTTTTCAATATTTCATGCAGTCTATTTGCCATGCAATCCTATGCATCATACTTCCATAAACACATAATGTCAGTGCATAGATAAATATAATAATACACTAGTTACCTCACCTTGTTGTGCCAATTATGTTTCCTTGTAAATGAAAACATACATGCCATCTCTTATGGAACTCCAATTCCTTGACAGATCCAACTATAGCTAGAGACTAGATAACATATATATCTAGTACACGTTCATATCTAGCACATATCCACATAATTTTAGGCAAATCAAGGTTAAGATGACTTCTTGTATGCAAATTACTCTTTCATTTGGAATTATGGTTTCTAAATATAGCCAAGGAATTCTTGCCCAATTCCTTTCTTTTACCTTTTTCGTTGTTGTAATCGAGACTTACTATGTAATGCTGCATCACCCAACTATTATTTATATAAACACATCAAGTGTTACCTTGTCACGCTAATACCAAGCATGTCTCCTGCAAATTATCGCACATGTTAACCACATGTTCCAAATATCAAGACAATCATATCTATCAATTTCAAATAAACATTTACAAACAATCATGTCATAACCCATAATCAACTCATAGTGATTAGAAATAATGCTACAACTGTTAACTACATTCAAGTACATTTCAATTATCTCAACACATATGTGTTAGTACAATCATCTCAAAACAAGATCATTGGAACACATACTCATATTATGAAACTCATCAAACATTCAACCAACTTGCAAACGTACCATGTTAAATAAATCAACTAGATTACATGACAGACACCCAATACTGAACATCAAATAGATGAAAAAATCAATAATGAAGCACCACCTTGTATACTACGTAAGAAAACTCATTCCTTAGTGTACTTCAGGGTAGGCTATCTTGTCTACACAATCAATCTAGTTAACAAGATATAACTTTACTACACGTCAACTCAAACATCAATAAGATTGTGATATACATAACACTACCTAACTAACATGTTCACATCATAAAATCATAAGAATTTATCATTCATGCATAACAACCACGTGTGCAAAGTCATCAAAAATATGTCGGCTCATACATCAATATCATAACCATAACCATTTTCATAGTCCAATACAATTTAGCATGATACATATAACATCAAGATATTAATTTTAGAACCCTAGTCGTCAAGTTAACTAACATATAACAATAATCAGTTAACATATAACATGCTCCTAAAAAACATTTGACCTAATCATCAAGCTAACTATCATATAAAAAGAAAAAGTTAACCTATAGCATACTCATCAACAACATATAACATGATCAGCAATTTATCTAACATAAAAAAAAATAACAATGCATAGAACCACATGTTACTATCATTCATGACAGATGTGCATGTAACTATACTCATCAACTATCATCTATCATGTATGTAACCATGGAATCAAAAACATGTACATAAACCTAATGTATATAAAGCTAATGCATATGACAATCTCTAACTTACATACCTACATGCCAAACATGCAATACCTATATGATGATCTACTCTTACCCTAAAGTCCAATGTTGCAACCTCATTATGATGATCTACATCTCCTATTCTATCTCAGCCAACACATTAGCATCATAACAACCAATAGCATCATGATGACCTAAATTTGATACAATTAATTCACAAGTCATTTTGACCTAATATTCATGCATAACTATAACCAAGACTATACATGCATAAAAACTACATATATACATATAACACATGGAATCAAAACCATATACACACCGTTTTAGCTAGATTCTATTCATTAATGCATGACCATATCAACTACACAAACCCTGACCTCAAGCATGACAACAACAACCGCATCACATGCACTTAATAACATGTGAACACTAATGTGCATAACAAATTCATATAGAACCAAACACTCATGGTGATGCATCCTAGCAACAACATCATCAACCTTCACATGGCGAAATCACTACAACCATGATCATCACCATGCAAGTGCAACAAGCACATGGACTACATGCATAAGGAACACATATCCAACCAACATGAAAGCATGATCAACACACAGCCCAAGGAGAGCGTGACCGTGCTATAATACCACTATGTAATACCCTCCTCCGACATCTAACAGAGCAACTGGTCGATCGGGGTAAACATGCGATGAGAGGCCATTATGATATGATTCAGCCTCCTAAGTCATGTTAAGGAAGTGAAACCGATGGAAACACACCATACAAACATTTAACATCAGCTTCAAGACCCCGAGGAACCAATCCAGCACTTCAAACAACCTGCCCATGGGTCCCATTGAACGCTTGGACAACTTAAGCCTTGGTCACTCTCATGATATAGGCATGACAGAGTCTAGAAACCCAAAGTTTCTCTCATAGGCTTGCGTGTTAGTGTCGAAAGACTAAATTTGTCCATACTATGCCAGCGTCCCTAGGATTTGAGCCACTTTTCAGGACCAAAGCCCGACTCACTTCCCAGAATTTCTTGATACCTTCATAACAATAAAATAACATGGAAATGACTATACAAGAAAATACTTGTTTAATACCTTGACTGGACCCCTACTAGAGATGACAGGCATTTCGTCAAATATATCACGAATATGTAAACTACATGTGTAAATAAAATATCTAAGCTAGGGGTCTCATACTTATATGAGATTCACCCTAAAGCATTGATGCCTCAACACCTTAACTGTCATTCCATCCGTTAGACCATATATACATTGTTCATTCATATACAAGTAGAAATATGATGAAAACCATACATAATTGTTGTCATAAAACATTTACATAACTAGCATAATAGCAACAGAAATACTCATGAAAGTAAAACCATATATACCACATATGTTGGCATTATGATACAGGTGTTGTCCTTGATGGCAACTCACATAGATGACAGTTCACAGTGCAACAGGTTAACAACAAAGGATTACAGATCAGACTCCAAAGATTGAAGAAAGAGAAGTATACGCTGGTTCATTTTGTCTAAGTAGTGTATACACACTGGTCCATAGAACAAAAAGAGCGTATATGTATACACGCACTCCCATAGGATGAAACGAGCGTACATGTCGGAAAACCAAGGTTCTGGCCTGAGGTATTTGGTCGAAGGTATTAGTCCAAGTTATTTGGTCCGAGGTATTGACCCTAGGTATTTGGTCCAAGGTATTGGTCCTAAGTGGTTTTGGTCCAAGGTATTGACAAAGGACCTAAAGCTATATAAGGAGGAGAAGATCATTAGGCCAAGTGTGCAAGTATTGAATGTCTTATGAAGTGTTAGATCAAATATGTAGGTTATGGGTTTCTGATGCTTTGCTTGATCTGAACTAAGGATACACTTATGTGGTTGACGATGGATGATGGATCGGGATCATAAGACCTAAAATGAATTATCATTATGTGATTTGATCATGGATAGTCTAGATCTAAATACTAACACATGTTTTACACTGTAAATGTTCTGATATGGGCATGACTGAAGTATGGAATAGTTTTGATGTTTTAAGTTAGTATTTACAGATCTGTATGCTAGTTTGCTTTGGTAAAAGCACATATGCACGCTGGCTCAGCACATCAAAGTAGCGTATACATTATGAAATATGATGTTTGAAGTTGCAGTTGGTTTTGGTTGTTGATGTAGAGTTTTAGGTTCTACTTTGTGTTCTGGTGACTATATTATGGTGACAGTGTTCTGAATCTTTAGATTGATTGATTGTAACTTGCTTCAGTGATTGGTTGACGCATACATATTTGATGGCTATATTGCAATGGTGATTGATTTTGAGCTTCAATGTTACTAATGGGCTTAGTATGAAAATTTGATGAAACGTGGACTTCAGATTATGGTGTTGTATTCTAGGAGTATCCAGTCTAAAAATTTATGAAACATGGTCCCTGGAGGAAGAGAGAAGGTTGTAGCCTTCTATAGGCTAGCACATACATACTGGTAAACATATCAGCTAGCACAACATCCAGCGGGTTGGAGCTCCCTTCTAGTAGCAGCTATAAAATGAGTGAAGGTTGGAGCCTTCTGTAGTTCGGCGCCTACATACTAGTAAACGTATCAACTAATACAAGAGCTAGGGGATTGTAGCTACCTTCCAGTAGAAGCTGGAGAATGAAAGAAGTTTTTAACCTTCTGTAGGTGGGTGCCTGCATACTGGTATTAGTCTACACTAGTACAAGGTTGTAAACATGTTTTTCTTATATTAAAAGAAGACAACAATAGGTAGTTTTTGTCCTGCATTGGGTTTCCACCTTAAATCTTGGTGTTCATTTGTGTTTCTTATGTGTGATGGTTTATTTTTTTATTACTACACATGGTTACTATTTATATGGTTAATGAAGTACTGATGCACTAATTAAAGATGAACATATTATGAATTAACTGAATCATAAGTTTGCTAGATATACGCTAGTTTCTTTAAAGACAGTTGCATGTACATGGGTGTTAACTTCATTGAAGTAATGTATACAAATTTGAGTATGAAATAAAAAAGTTATTGATTTGATAATATTGATTGACCCCACCTCTCAGTAATATTTCAAACAACATATAATCCATCAAAATTCTCATAGAAATACAAGGATAAATAACCTTTCATTAATGATGCAAAATCCAAACTTGGGATGGGACTTCCATGTTCCACCTAGCTGTAGAATGGATTAGCCAAATCTCTCTTCAAAAATTCATCCCCGTGCCATAGTCCAAGCATGAATGTGGGATCTCACAGAACACATCAACCAAAACTCATCTAGGGATTCCAGAGGCCATCCATCTCTACCCATCAAACCAATACATAAGAAAAATCGGAGGTGATTTTATCTATCATATAATATTTATTAATAATGCTTTTGGCGAATCTCTCACCAGATTATATTATCTTGTAAAGTCATGGCAAATCTATCACTAAGTTATAAACTCTTGTAAGATCTTGGCAAATATTTCACTAAATAATAAAAAGTGAAGTCTTAGCGAATGTTTTCTTAAAGTATGAAACCATATATGATAATAGGAAAACATATTCATTAAATTGTAATATACTAACATACATGTTTGGAAAAAAGAAACATAATTTTCTCTTCCTACAAACAATGTTGCAAGTTTCAGTGGCCATGTTTGTCAAGGTTCTCACTGTACACTCTTTCATATCCTTCTATTAGTTTTGATAATATTCCACAACAAAGTTCTTGTAAGTGTTAATCTTGACCACCAGTTTTGTCAAGGTAGGAGAGATTAATCTTTTCTCTACCACTTTTGTCAAGCTATCAAATTTCTTTCTTATTCCATAGAGTCCAACTATGAGATAAAAAAACATATTTTGTACCACTTTTGTCAAGCTATCAAATTTATTTCTTATTCCATAGACTCCAACCGCAATATTAGAAAAAAAACACATTTTGTTTACCCCAACATGCCAACAAGTAGCAAGCCCCAAACATATAATATAAGAAAGTAGTAGGTATCCCAAAGGCCTGAAGGGGATCTAATGGAAATAAGTGACCGTTGTTAGAAGCCTTCCAATCAATATATTAATATATTCATATAGATTTATTATTATTTTAATTGGAAATCTTCGATTAAATAATAAAATTTAATTACATCTCTCCCAATCTAAATTGCTTATTAGCATAATTCACTGCCTTCATACATCTTGCATTTTTTAACAACGTTGGTTGTAACATGTGGATTAATTTCCTTTTTGGTGCACAATCTCTAGATTTAGGATAATATGGTGCATTGGCCCAACCCCTATAGATCATTATGACAAATTAAGAAAAACAGAGAAGATGAAAGGTTGTACAAACCAGCGTATTTTTCAAGCACTGGCCTAACCCCTACAGATCATTACGACAAATTAAGAATAATAGAGAAGATGAAAGGTTGCACAAACTAGCATATTTTTCAAACAACTAATCCAACATTAGTGCCTTAACTTTTTCATGAAGATATCATATTGAGAACATTTGAAAAATGGTGGGAAATCTGGGCACTGGCTATCTCTCTTCTGCGAGGGTGATGCGGAAAGAGTGATAAGATTTCACGGTTTTGAATTTTTTTTTTTTGTTAAATCAGAATAACCAATATTAATGGAGATATTGGTAGTTTTTACTAAATTTTGTGAAGTGACTAAATGTAGCTTTAACCATTCACCTTAAGATGTTTTTTATAATATAATTTCCTAAGTCTATTTAATATCTTCAGTATCATAAAAACCAACTTATATCCATCTTAACTCCACTTCTATCACTCTTGGAGGGATGAAATCTATTTATCCCTCTCAACACTTGGTAGACCCGGAATTAAGATGGATCTAAGCTGATAGAATTTCCCCTATTACCATTGATCAATACCATGGGTTATCATAAACTTGGAGCTTAAAAACTACAATTAGTATTTTATAAAAATTAATAAAATTAATAATTGATTTTTTTTTTTTTTTTTTTATAACCAAATTAAAATGTTTAAGTGACATTAAATTACAAGATCCATTTTTACCCTTGATCTACCAAGCCTGAGGATCAAATATTTTTTCACTCTATGCTAGTTTGCATATCACGATATTTGATCCCTCCTAGGGCTTAGTATATCCAGAGTGAAGATGGATCTATGTTGGTTTAATTCCCCCCTTTAAATAGCCTACATTCCACGTGAATACCATGGGTCAATACCATGTGCCGTAGTTTTTCTATTAATATTAATATTATGGTTAATAATAGGTTAATAATGTCATTTTTGCATGGTATTAATAATAATTTGGCCCATGGTATTTGGCCCATAGGCTTCACCTAAATATAACACATTTTTTGAGTGTTCTTAAATATAATGTAACTTCTTCAGTAAATATTAAAAAATGTTTTATTTATTTACCACACCTCTCGTTTATTTATATTTTTATTAATTTACCATACCTCTTTTATAAATATGGTATTTGGGCCACAGGATTCACTTAAATAAAACCTGTTTCTTGAGCCTTCTTAAATAGAAAGAGGGTTATGGACTAAATATAAAAAGAGGTTTTATTTATTTACCATACTCCACTTTATTTATATTTTTATTTATTTACACATAAATATAAGGTGACTTATGGAGTAAATATAAAAAAATGTTTTCCATTATTTTTTATATGATTATGACTAAATAGATGCAAACTTGGAATATGGCAAGAACATTATTCAATCTTTAAATAAACATGAAAATAAGAGACTTCAATTTTTAAATAAAATGAATTATTCTTTTGTGACCATTTGTTCCAAAAAATAAGGTCATTTTCTCGAAATTAATCCCAATAACATGAAATACGGGAAAATGAAGGAAAAAATCCTTGTTTACACTAAATGTGGAGGGTGAAATAACTATCATAAATACCTATTCTTAAAAATTAGGGCGAATGGAAAGTTGTAACTCCTAATTTCAAGGGTTAAATTTATTTTTTTTACTCTCTCCTTTAAAATAAGGTGGGCTAACCTCTATACCTAATTTTTTTTATAGAATAAATTTGAGGTAATTTGTAACAATGTACTGTGATACAAAAGATTCACCCAATAAAAATATAAAACCCCTTAATTTCGTCCAAGGGCAAAAATTCGCCCCTAAAATTTTCCATGCATCAAACAATGATTCCACTACCCGGTTAGACATCACCCAAAACCATCATCAGATTGGTCTCTATCCAAGCCTTCTAGGGCTTCCAGAGCATTTGTTCCAACCTGACCCTGAGGACTAGTAACTCAACCCATGACAGATGATGGGAACCACAGTGTTTGTCCAACCAAGGCTTCGAGGACTAGTGACTCAACTGATAACATTTTCTGACCTTCCATAGCATTTTCCCAACTAGGGCTTCCTGTATTAGTAACTCAACCAACCAAGGGCATACAGAGCGTTTGTCCAACTAAGGCTTCCAAGACTAGTAACTCAACCCAAGTTGTTATAGGGCTTCTAAAGCATTTCTCCAACGAGGACTTCAATGACTAGTAACTAAACCCAAGCCTTTACAGGGCTTCCAGAGCATTTGTCCAACCAAGGCTTCCACGAACTAATAACTCAACCCAAGCTATGTAAACATGGGAACCAACCAAACCAAAGCAGGGAAATAAACCCACAAACTCCATCGATATCCAGGAAATGGAAAGGCTAGGAAAATCCACTGTCAATCTAGGAAATCCTCCATGCCAGTGACAGATCATAAACAAGAAACAACATGCATGTGCGATGCATGCAAAATCTAGTGAGGAAAACATACATGCAACTCAGTACTTGCAAGAAAAATTGTTGTAGATGTTGTTCGCGATGCCCTCTTGTGCTTACCTGCTCTTCCTTTTCCTTCTTGCTCCAAAAATCTAAGTATGTCACATCCTCCAAGAGTGCTCCTAGAAAACTCTAAGTGTTCAAGAGTATGAGAGAGAGAGAGTATAGAAGGGAGCTCCACCAAAAGTTGTCAAAAAATATTACGCACTCATCCTTAGAAGCCTTTTTATCAATGAGGCCTCTACTTTCTTCATTTTCCATTATTTTCCTTCATTTTCCTCCTCACATGCAACCCATGACATTTCACCTCATTTTTCTCCTAACTTCAATTATCCTCGTAAATTCATGCTAGTTAATGCCTGATGCCTTTCCAAAAACATAGCCATATCCTTTTCCAATTCCCTTAGCCATAATAAACTGAATCAACATGTACTAGGTTGTTTCTCCCACCATTTAGCTTGGAATACCTATCCCATCGACCATGGCACATGAAAATGACAATAGGGAAGAAACCCTGGGTTCAGGCATAATGGGTCAACAAGGCTCCGATGTAGTTGAGAACAACGCCTACATTTTCGCCTTACCTAGAGGGGCAAGGAGTCTCACCCAAGACATGCCATGATTGAAGTTAGATGGGGTAGAACGAATTATCAAGGTGTTTATAGCCAATAGACATCAATAACTTACAAAAATTAACCATCTACACTATCCAATCATGTTATTCTACTCATATCATTATGAGAAACCATTCGGATTATAGTCATTCATTTAAAAATTTTAAATAACTTAGATAAAGCACATCAATACATTATAGATCCGAGATTGCTTCTTTCATTAACTTGAACATTATAAAGTACATAACATATAATAGAAGGCTCAAATCTTGATCATCAAATACATAAATAACATAACCAACAAGACCAATCATAACCAGAAAGGAGGACGAGGCAAGCCTTTTCGCAACTGAGGAAGGATCTCTTGATCCTATCCTCACTCGTCTGCTTCATGACCAACCCCTTCCTAGTGCTAGCTTATGTCGTTTATCCTTTGCTCCGCACTCCCATTTCTAGATCCCTTTGTCTCGTGCTCAGTTGCCTTCTATCTCCCCTTGCTCGGTTGCTCTTCCTCTCATCTGCCACATTGTCGCAGCTGCTCATTCACTCTTAGTTCTTGCTCCATCCCTCGGCTGTCATCCCTACAACTCCAACATTTGTCCTCGCCACCTGTCCTTGCTTTTCTTTCCACAAAACTCAAAATTCAAAATGAAGGCCCCAACAGGCCTCGACCATAGTTCTTTGACTCATCCCCGAGTCAATCTATCATGGGCGTTGTCTACATTATCGTTGTTATCTCTGTTACTATTCCTATTTGTGCCTTTGTCATTATTGCTTGCTATTTTGGTGATTCATTAGAAACTATTGGGGCCTAAAATGGGCCTCCTAAGAAAAATGTACGACCAAAATAAACTTTGTAAGAGCCAATAGGATTCAAGATGATGATGTCAACCATGGGGGGTGATTCACCATCTTTTGTGTGAAAATGTAAAAACATTAAAAAATAATATAATAATAATAAAACTACTTTTTCAAGTTGTATTTTCAACTTATCTCCCTAATGTTTTACTCAAATTTTGAGCGGGAATACTTGTTGGATGCAAAATTTTATTCCTAATCGAAGAAGTATACATGTTTCATACTTTCAATCAAACCTACTACATGAAAAATGGGAAATACATGAAAACACATGATAACAACCATGTTTTTACTGTATTTCTCATTTTTCATGTAGTAGGGTCCATAGAAAGTATGCAACATGGGTACTCCTTGTACGAAGAATCAAAATTTTCATCCAACAAGTGTTCCCACTCAAAATTTGAATAAACCCATAAGGAGATAAGTTGAAAATATGAGTTGAAAATGTAGTTTTCTCTTTTGTCCCTCTAAAATTTGACGATGTAATCTAATGTTATTTTATTATTTCCAATATTATTTTATAATTTCCTTAGGAGGCCCATTCTAGACCTCAAAATTCCTAATGCTTCTTCTTGTGGGGTTGTTGCTTCTACTTCACTTTGGCCTTCTTTTTCCAATGAAGGCCCCAACTCAGGAACTGTGAAAATTGACTCTTCACGGAAGTGGTTGTATTCATCGAGTGCAGTCTTCCAGGCGCCTGTGATGGAGTCCGCCTTTTGGAGGAATTATGCCACTGTGGTGGAGTTTAGGTAATAGGGGCGGATGTTCTGTAGGGTGCCACACTACTCCTCCATGTCGTCACACACTCCACACAAATCAATGACATGTGTGTGGATCGATGGCCTAGTACCACAAATATTCTTCTTAGTCTTGGTCAATTCCTCCTCAATATGTTGCACCTGGGCTTTGAAAGAGGAAACCTCTACATCAATTTCCTTTTGCTAGTTTTTATTCTTGTAGTTCGTGTTGTCAGCAAGGCGTTGTTGGATTTTTTTCCGAAGTGGGTAGACAAGTTGATTCTTCAGGGATAAGTTGCTTGAGCAATCATGTACCTACTCTAGCAAAAAGTATCCATCCACTAGGGTGCCAATGAGTGAAGCTTTGAGTGCGATAGCAATGGTGAGTCTCTAGTTGATGTTTGTGATGTAGCTAATAGATGGATCAGGCAATGGATATTTTGCAGTATCTAAACTCCTCTTGAATTCCATGGTGGTAGAAACTAGGATTGTGCACGTTGCCTGAATGTGGTCACAACAATTGACTAGTGTGCAAGCTAAAAATTCTTCGGGGGCTTCAATAACTAAATCAGAAATAGTGAGCCAAAGGGCTCGCAGGTTTGATGTTACTAGCTCAACTTGTGATTGAAGCTCTTGATTGGTCTATTGGAGTTGATCTTGCTCCATCATGAGAGTGACAAGTCGCTTATTTTGTTGCTCGTGCTTGGTTACAAGGTCGTTGTGGATATTTTCAACCTACTTTGCTTCCTATTGGATGAACCCAAACGACTGTGTAGAGGACTAGTGTTGAATATTCTCGTGCTACATTGTGGATGGGTCCGGGAAACTACTTTGCATGGGTTGACCTGTAGCAATAGATTTTTCATAGTGGTAGCAGGGAGAGGTTTCAGGCTGTAAGGTTTCAAAAAAAAGAGGGGTGGGAGGAATAGTGATTGAATCAAGAACAACTACAAAATTTGATAGAAACTAGACACCAAATTGTTTGACTTGGGGAGCTTGCAGTTGTGTGGCGACCGATTCATCACCCGATAGCGGGCCCAACCCCAACAGTAGGCATATCATAGACGTTGTGTAGCCTTCACCTCTGAGTAGTGTCACGATGGACTGGATGGTTGATTCGACCTCCATTTCTATAATGGATATGTGAGTGCCTGGGGGGATTGGGTCAGACAGGGTCACAGAGGTCGAAGTTGTATGAGGGGATAGATCCCACGAACTGGGTGAAACATTAGAGGTAGAAAGTGGTCTTTCTTTCACTATTGGGGAGGTTGATACTATCTAGAGTCTTTTGTCAGTGAGGTCAACAACGGGCACAAAAGCCATGGTCTTTTGCTTCTTGGCAGTGGGTGGCATGGTACTTTTTAGATGCCTAGGCTTGGGGATTGTTGGCTTTGATTATAAATGAGGGTCATGTTGAGGGATAGCCATAGCTAAGGGTGTAGTGATGACTGGATTAAACAATGTAAAATATTGTTATTCAGAAAAATGGAAGGTCATACCTCCTGAACCTGTGAAGCTGGTAATGGTATCCTTGCAAGAACTCATATGCTTCAGCATTTGGGAGACCATCAGGTGCAAGTCCTACTTCACTACCCTCGGCCACATCTCCTGTCAAAGGTTATGGTAGCATGTCCCTGAAAAAATATTTGTACCAGCCTTCTTTGGTTTCATAGGTGACCCCTAGCCAGGACCTGACCTCCATGTGGAATGGCTCCACTACCAATGTAAGCCTCTGCGCTCACATTTGAAAAGTATCTAGGTGGACACATTGTTGTCTCAGGTAATTTTAGCCATGCATCACCCTCAACTAGATGTCCTGTGAGTATGCATCAAGAAACCCCTTTGGAATCCTTTTTGCAACCATTATGGTCCCTAACATCTTCAGGTACCATTCACTCAAGGCTACCTTGTTGATTTCTTTGTGATTTGGGTACCCATATGTTCCCCACGACGTGTATCTGAGAGCAAGTGGTTGGTTGTTTATGATTTGCGCCAGGTCCCTGCCTAGGGGAGGGCACCATTTCCACATTTCTAAGGTAGTGATGAGGTATTTGAGAATAAAATTAGTGCTTTTTTTGTAGACATCCTTGCATTCCTCAAATAATTCATTTGGAAGGAACACAGACCAATAGAGCAAAGCCCCTTCAGCACAGTGTTCCGCAATTGAGATAGTGTCCAAAGTACACTCATTTTTAGAGAAATTTCACAGACCTTACCAATGATGATATAGTATGCGATTTTGATATGTTCCTTGTTGATTAAATCTATATTTGCACCCTTTCTGCCACACTTGGTGTGGTACTTGTTGTAGTAGTCATTGTCTCCCTCTTTCTTTGCTCTCTTCACGACTGTTTGAAACTTTGACGAGACTGCATTTCTTGTTGCTGATAATCCATTGAGGTGATGAATTTCACCTACATGGATTGGATATTCTTTCTCTAACCAAAGAGAACCACCATGCATCCGGCTTACTAGAAGTTTGGTGCATTGCATTTGCAGCTAAAGACATTCCGAAGACTGGTAAACTCTAGAGATTTATTAGTGTTGATCACTAAAGTCCACAGAATGTTACCTTGACCTTTGTCACCATGGTGCCATCCTCCGTTGTAATTTCTTATGTGTACACCTCCCGCTTTAGTGCTAGGAATTGGAAGTAACCTGAGAGGTCATTCTCTACCAGTGTTTCCTTCTCGTATTTCCCATATAGGATTTCTAGAACAAAAATTTGCTCATCCAATTTGTCTTCAAGAACTGATATGAGTTGTTTTGTCATTCTGCAGTGTCGTTGATAAAGAATAGTCAAAGGTGTCTAATAGCAAATTCTTCAGTGATGTTGCTAAGATTCGAACTAGGACTCAAACAATTCTACCACCTTAGTTAGAAATTCTAAAACTTTTGGCATATCCATGCAAATTACGTAGACCAACTTTGACACAATGTTTCTCACTAGACTCGCTAAATAATAACTACGACAACTTTCCCTATGAAGACTCAATCCTGTTAATCAACTATGAGTTGATATGTACCTGACTTAGATGACATATTACGGAAAAGTATAAGGTGTGGCAGATGGGTAATAAGGCTACTATAATGACAGGAAATTATTAGATAATTCTTTACATAAGGGGAAAATATCCTACGGAAATTTTCTTGACAGGGGTATTATTGCCTAATTATTACTGAAAAGACCATGAGTACGACAGAAAAGACTTTTGAAATGGGTGCTTGACCTCCCCAACCACAATCCATTGCGGTGTGGTGGCATAGATGCCATAACTAATCTACCGTGCGTGGTTTATTGTGTTCAAAGTAAAGAAGTTAAAATGACTGACTACTTCACTGATCTACTCCTACTAAATCACTCTAATCCTACCTATGAACCCTTTTCAGAGACCTAATCAATGATAAATTTGTGTTTTGGGCTGGTGGAAAGGCTTCAGCCATATGCCATTCACCCATCTTGGTAGTAATATTCCATCTAGTTGCATAAGTTTCACCACTCCAGACTCCTTGATTTCTGTGACTATCAACGGACCTAACCTGTGCATCTACAACTTGCCCAGAAAATTCTAGAACTTGCTGTCACATAATAAAACTTTCCCTTCAACTGTGAAAGATCTTTTCTTAATGTGCCTATTGTTCCATACCTTTTGTCTTCTTTGCTAGACAGACGGGTTGAGTTCGGCAAGAAACCTTCCTTATCTAGTTCCATCAATTCCTCCAATCTCTTCTGTAATGATGCATTGCCTACCATCTTGGTAACTTGAGCGATGAATATACTTTGTAATGTGAATTGTGCTGACACAATGGATTCCCTTCCATATATCAATTGGAAGGGTGTTTTCTTGTGTGACCTCTTTACTATTGTTTGGTATAGCCATAGCTTGGCTGGCACATGCTCATCCCAATCATCATGATTCATTGAACATACCTTCATTAGGCCCTTTTCAAGTACCTTATTGAAGGCTTCGATCATCCCATTAACATGTGGATAGTATGTGTTTCTCTTATGGTGTTGGACTAGGAAACTTTGCAAGAGAGATGTAATTGTTTCATTTATAAAGTGAGTTCCCTAGTCACTCACTAGGCTTCTTGGCTACCCAAACCCTTACATAATGTTTTCAAAAATGAACCTTGCTATTGTGTTTATTGTATAGTCTTTCACTGGTGCCATCTCCACCAATGTTGTGAGATAATTTGTTGTTGTAATAATGTATTGTGCCTGAAAGTGATGCGTCAGCGGATTGATCGAATTGATGAAATCAACTTTCCACTTCTCAAATATCTATACTACATGTACGGATGTAGTGGTAACTCATCACGATTCGATGGTTTTCCAACTCTCTGACATACATCACACCATTTTGTGTACTCTTTCGCTTCCTTGTGGAGTGTAGGCCACCATAGCCTTTCCTGCAAAACATTTCTTGTCGTCGTTTTCCCTCTGGTGTGTTCCCCCTCAACTCTAGAGTGGCATTCCCATAGAACATCTTACTATTCCTTCTGGAGGAGACATGCTCGCAACACTTGGCCGAGCCCCAGCTTTTACAAATGCCCTATGGTTACCTGATAATCATCCACTTGCACCACCATATATCTTCTTTGTGTCACTATATATCCCTCTAGATATTTCCCTGTGGCCAAGAAAGCCGCAGTTTCCCATAAGTAATCTAGTATTGCTTTTATGTAGAAAAAATCAACATCTGGTAGTTGTTCATCGATGGAGCTTCCACTTTCCCCCGATTCTAGTCTTGAGAGGTGATTAGGTCCCACATTCAACTGACCTTGTTTAATGATGACTTCAAATGTAAATTCCTGAAACAAGAGTAGCCACCTGCAAATTCTTCTTTCTAAGACTAGCTTGTTGACTAGGCACTTCAATGATGATTGATCCATGAAGAACTTGAATGGTCCCCCAAGTATATAGTGCCAAACCTTTTGGAAGGAATACACCATGGCTAATGCTTCTCTCTCAGTCATGTTGTAGTTCTTTTCCGCAGTCGAAAACTTCTTGCTGGAAAAGTAGATTAGATGGTCCAATCTGCCTTCTCCTAGTTGCGCCAACACTACCCCTAGAGCAATGCCTAATGCATTGATATATACATGGAATTTCTTATTCCAATCTAGGTATACTAAGATGGGAGAACTTACCAGCTTTTCCTTGAGGATGCCTAACGTCGCTTGATAATCCTCCAACCATTTGAATGCTTCCACCTTCTTGAGTAGCTTCTCCATGGGTTGGTGATGGAAACATAGTTTTCAATGAATCTGTGATAATACCTTGTGTGGCCCAACATTAATCACAATTGCTTCACATTGGCTAGTGGATCCATATTTACAATTGCTGAAAATTTTGTAGGGTCTATACAAAAACCCTCCTTGCAAACAATCTGGCCAAGCAACGTGCCAAACGAAACTACACAGATACATTTCCTTAGGTTTAGGGAGATCTGTAGCTATCTGCAATCGTTAAACATCACTTTTAGTAGGCTAGCATACTTCTTCATTGGGTTGTAGATTGTCCAATCATCCATGTATACCCCTAGGAATTAGCGAATGTAATCCCTAGATGTGGCGATGACAATTTGAGAGAAAACTGCAGGTGACTTATTTAGGCCAAATGGAATGACATTGTACACATACAACCCCCACTCCATGGTGAAGGTGGTCTATGAAGAAGTATGTTTCATTCCCCACAATGTTGTCTAGGACCTCACCATTGAATGGTGTGGGGAATGGATCATGTACGCAGACATTGTTAAGCTTTTGGTAGTCTACACAAACCCTTATCTATGTGGAATCCTTCTTGTTTTGGATCACTATTAGAATAACCGATTTTTCTTTGCCTACCGGAAAAATAAGCCCTGCTTCAAATATCTTTTTATATCCTTCTTGACCTTTTCTTTTATTCTTCGGTTCAGTCAGTATGGTGTGTGCTTCACTGGCCTGGTGTAAGCTTTTAGTACAATCTTCATTTCCCCAATATCCCCCTTGATTCCCTTTAACTTTGCAATTGAAGTTGGGAACAAGTCCTCGTATTCCCTCAAAAGATCAAAAATCTCATTAGTCATGTGCTCATCCTAGCAGTCCCCTATTGATGCCATCTTAGGTTTTTCCTCTGTCGAATGTTGTGCTTCCATAATTTTACTGGGAGCAAGTGCGGGCTATCTGTTGCAGGTCCTTCTCTGATATCTCTCTCTCCTTTGATCTTATGACACGTCAGGTACCTCAACCCTTCTAGATCTTCCTCCTCTAGATTTGCGCTCACTTTTTTGCAAGCCATGGAAACTGGGGATCGTGTCTCATAAAATTATTGTAGGAACCTTTCGTCAATGCATCCTTCCCATAATTGACCTATTGTGAAGATGATCCTTTTGATGGAATACAGAGCCTCAGTCATCCATCTGTCACTATCCTTAAATGAAAAAATACTATTGAATTATTCAGCTAGTGTGTCCCAGCCCTTCATTTGTTTTTGAATTCATTTCTATATATAACATGATTAAGGAACCATACCCAAGGTGTGTTTGAACATGTATACCCATAGTTCCTTCGGAACTCATTCTCTATTACATATGTCTTTCATTTCTCCATGTGTTGTCAGGGATCAGAGTCCACCCTGTATTTTACAATTTCTTGCATTCTATCCCCTGCTTGCTTAAACCTTTCCCTCATGGCCCTCTTGATCCTTTCCTAGTCGTGTAGCGCGTTGTGGTGTTCTCCCCACCAGCATCTTGGGGTTGGTTGTAGTGCGATTTCTAGCAAAGGTACCTCGTGGCTCTCTCTTATGGTTCGATTGATCTTATTGAAAAATACATCTACTAAATCTACGCCATGGAAAGTGGGATAATCTCTTACCTCTGTTCCAATCTAGTTGATACGACATATTATAGAACAACATCTGGTATCAACTTCATATCTTCCTCAGTTCCAAGCATCCCATGTAGCCTCAAATCCAACCTTTGAGCTCTTTATACTCCTCTAGCTGATCAATCCTTCCACTATGGGTTGATGTATCTTCTTCCTTTCCTCCTATAAACCGGTAGAGATGGTTTAGCATTCCTGGCTCATCTCAGTCATCTACCATTTCTGTGAATCTTGGCTTCTAGTATGGATCTAGTGCTTGGATCACCCGTACTCCTTCCACCTCAAAGATCATTAGCTCCTTCTTTAGATCAATGATATCATAGTTTTCATACACCTAACCAATGTTGAGTGGTGTTGGGTAAGGATCCTTGTCACCCATTATTTCTATCACCTCAATGTTTGTGTGTGTCTTAACTCTTGCTACATCTACTTCCACATCTTTCAAATTTACCATGGGAAGAATGCAGTACTTGTTGGCCATCCACAGTTTGATTGGTGAGTACTTCAACTGTGGTTTCCCCAGTGCCCCCCCATGTTTTCCTAGGTAGAATATTAACGTCAGAGCCTAGGTCTAACATCATATTCGATCTAGAATCCGACAACATGTGAATCAATTATGAACTCCCTTCCTTTTCTCCTCTTATTTCTTCAAACTATTCTCGTGTTCTTCTAAGGGAGATTCACCAAGACACTTTCTTCTCTAGTTTCTTTCTCTGGTGGAACTTCTTTCATACTTCTACACAGCTCCCCTAACATTTGTTCATTGTTGATGATCTGTAAGAACAATCTAAACCATTCCTCAATAGGGCAGCCAATGTTGGGTCTGGGTTGGTTGTCATCTTTCCCTCCTGGGAATTTTCCAAATATCCAAACAACATTGTCGCTTCCTGATAATATTTCTTTTGTTGTCTACGGTTGTATGACTTGTTTAGTGAGGCCACCATAACAATGGTTGGTCAATCCTAAACACCTTGGTCAAATCCCATCTCTTGCTGCCACGGGTGACTAAACTAATATTAGAGAGTGGAGCTATCTCTGCTTCTCGGGACTTTGCATTTATCATGTTTGTCCCCCGCTTCTTGGTCCATTCTTCCCACCTTGCAATTAGTTCTAGGAAATCCTTTGTTGTGTGTGCATTGACCTGGAATTTGGAGCACCAAGGTCTTCTTCGGAGAGGATAGTCCATAGTAACTTGTCCTTCCTGATCACATTTCTAACAGTGCCTAAGTCCCCTACCCCTTATTCTTCCTAACCTAATGCTCAACACTAATATTTGTGGTGGGTCATCAACATGTACAACTCACAGTAGTTGTTTTCCAAGATGTTTGAGTACTTCTACAGTATCAGACACAACCTTGGTGGATGTCCATTGCCCCTATAGACCTCACAGTACTTAGGTTGGTTGTGGCTCAAGAATGCCCCTTGAGATCCTACTACTGCAACTCCTACTGTAGGTGGAGCTCCTGATGGTCTAGCGGGCCTCGATGTGTTACCTATTACCCTCAGTATCGGGCACTCAGTCATGACGTGACCCTACGCTAGATAGTGGTTGCACCACATGTTGGTTCTCGTTGGGCAGACAGGCTTTAACTCTTTCAATTTCTCTGTTAAGCTTGCTATCCGGTGGTTGAGACCCAGGAATGACAGATCCTAGGACACACGCCCCCCTTGTGTGGATACCTTGCCATAGTGCCTATACGGGTTTCTTGCTCTAGAGCATCCTCCAGGGTCTTAATCAACTGTCGTGTTAGGGGTGTCCGAGTAAGGGGTAGGAGTTCCTTCATAAACCAATCCCTCTGGTGGTTGGGATCTATGGTTTAACTTAGTTTTTTGATTGCATATTTGAACCTCTGCATCAACTCCCAAGCAGTTTCCCCTTCCCACTACTTAATCTGCTACAACTCTGACAACTCTTGCTGATCCGCTTGGGGGAGCTTGAATTCTTGCATGAACTTATTATTCATGTTGTCTACGGTCGGACTCTAGTTTAACTCTACCCATTTAATAAACCACGTCAGGGCGCTCTCCCTAAGGGTAGTCTAGAATTCGATCAACTTCACATTGTCGAGCATTTGGTGAGCTTTCCATATGGCTTTGCATAGGTACTATTGTTTTTCTACATGCTCTTTCCCTCGAGCAGAGAAAGAATTGGGTTACAGGATATTAAGATCCTTGAAATCCTAAATTGCTAGTGCTATTATTCCCACTATTGTTAGAGGTACTAGAACTAGTGTTATATCTAACATCCACACTATCTACTCATATTTCTTTAAGCAACATAGCAACAAATTTACGAGGACTATTGTAAAGTACTAGGGGAAGGTTGCGGTGAGCGCTACCTGAGCTACATGACGTTGGATTTTTTATTCTATTTGATGCATTGTCTTCCACAAATAGTTGTCTCATCACATCATACATCTCATATTCTATGTCTTCCTCGGGATTACTATGACCACTTCCATTAGACACCTCCCCTGCAATTGGTGATGGAGAGCTCCTATCACCTTTTGGACATTTGTCTGTCCTGGTTGTCTCTATCCCCTTATCTGAGTTCTTTGCCATCTCATCTCTTCCTTCTAGACCCTTCAACACCGCTCCTACTTGGTGTGGTCCTTCTAACTTCTCTCTCATTTCCTGCATCCCCCTTTCCTGCCACTTTTATGCTATCCGCACTCTCCCATGCACTCTTACTTCCCTAGCCCTTCATGAATCTTCTACATCCATCCTTTTAGTGGTGTCATAGTCCCATGCTCAATAGAATTTATTCCCTTAGGTCCCTCCCCTGGCACTGGGGGTTTATGATGCCATGCTCATCCCTTGGAAAGGAATCAAACCCTCTTCCACCATCAGAGTCTTAATCTAGAGAGGTACTTCTTTCAGCAACTTTCCTGTTAGGCCAAATTAGAACACGATGTCATCCTTTAAGAATGACTGTAATTTTTTGATGTGAACTCAGCCACATATCCCTCCAGAGTAGTCTATGCCCAAAAATCTACCAATCTTATCAGATCTATGTCAAGGTGGTGGAGCACTGTGAGATCTGCGAGAACCCAATCACTAGGGGATGGTGTCTGTCCTTCTATTCAACACTTCACTTATAGTCTCCATAACCATTTTTACAACTCTTCATGGAACTTAAATCTGTAGCTAAATCTATTGCTATCCACAAACCCCTACAAAGATGTTTCCCATACCCATCCATAGTGCAGAACACGAATCTTCAACACTGGTCCTCTACACAGTTGTTCAGGTTCATCTAATAGGCAGTACAGTGGGCTAAAAATATCCACAATGAGCTTATCACTGAGCATGTGAAGAAAAAGCAGTGACTCGTCACTCTCATAGCGGAGTGAGATCAAATCCAACAGACCAATCAAGATATGTAATCAAAGGTCGAGTAGGTAAAATCAAAGTTGTGAACCCTTTGGCCCACTATTTCTAATTTAGTTATTGAAGCCCCCGAAGATCTTTTAGCATGCACACTGATCGAATGCTGTGAAAACATTCAAGAAATGTGCATGAGCTTGGTATTTACCACCACGGAATTGAAGAGGATTTCAGATATTGTGAAATTTGCATTGCTCGATCGGTCTATTAGCTACATAAGAGAGATCAATCAGAGACCCACCACTATCATCGCACTCAAAGCTTCACTCACTAATGCCTTCGTAGATGGATATATTCTAATGGAGCACGTACTTGATTGGTCAAGTAGTTTTTCCCTAAAGAATCAACCCGTCTACCCACTTTGGCAACAAATCGAACAATGCCCCACTGACAGAAAGAACCGCAAGGATAAAAACTAGGAGAAGAAAATTCATGAAAATATTTCCTCTCTCGAAGCCTCGGTGCAATAGATTGAGGAGGAATTGGCCAAGGCTAAGAAGAAGATCCATTATCTTAGGCCCTCGGTCCACATGCATGTCACTGCTCTGTGTGAAGTGTTTGATGACTTGGAGGAGCACTGGAGTACCCTGCAGAACATCTGCCCTGATTACCCAAACTCCACCATAGTGGAAGATTTCCTCCAGGAGGTCAAATCCATCAAAGGTGCCTAGAAAACTGCACTCAATGATTACAACTGCTTCTAACAGGGCACAATTATCACAGTTCCTAATTTGGGGCCTTCTTTTGGAAAAGAAGGCCAATGTGAAGAAGTAGTAGCCCCGCAAGAAGAAAATCCAGCACAACATTAAGAAATAACAATAGAGGCAATGATAGGAATAATAACAGATCTGATAGCAGCAATGCAGATAACACCTAGGATAGATTGACTCGGGGATGAGTCAAAGAACTATGGTTAGGGCTTGTTGGGGCCTTTGTTTTGAATTTTGAGTTTTGTGGAAAGAAAAGCAAGGACATGTGGCGTAGACAACTGTTGGTGTTGTGGGGCTAACAATTGAGGGAGGGAGCAAGAACTAAGAGTGAATCGATAGTTGTGGCAAGGTGGTGGACGAGAGAAAGAGAAACTGAGAAATTGGAGATAGGAGGTAGCTGAGGGAAGAGTCAACCAAGCAGGAGATGAGGGGAACTGGTAGTGGGAGTGCAGAGAAAAGGATAAAAGGCAAAAGATAGCATGAGGAAGGGGTTGGTCATGAAGCGGATGAGAAAGGACAGGATCAAAAGAGCCTTCCTTATTTATGAAAAGGCGTGCCCCATCCTATGTTCGCATTATGTCTGGTCTTGTTGGTTATGTTCTTTATGTATTATGCTTCAACTCTTCTTTAATTTGTTATGTACTTTATTATGTTCAAGTAAATGAAAGATGCAGTCTGGGATCTATTATGAATTGATGTGCTTTATGTGGGATATTTAAAGCTTTTAAATGAATGACTCTAAGTCGTATGGTTTCTCATAATGATATGAGTAGAATAGCATGAATGGATAGTGTAGATGGTTGATTGTTGTAAGTTATTGATGTCTTTTGGTTAGAAACTCCTTGATACTCCATTCCACCACATTTAACTTCACTCGTGACATGCCTCAGGCGAGACTCCTTGCCCCTCTTGGTAAGGGGAAAATGTTGACGTTGTTCTAGACTACAGCGGAGCCTTGTTGGCCCCTTGTGCCTAAACCGAGGGTCTCTTCCCTGTTGTCATTTTCGTGCCAACAAATGGTTCCACCATGCTCAGAGTCTTTTCCATAATAATTAGGCAATAATACCCTCTCAAGAAAATTTCTGTATGATCTTTTCCTGTTATGGAAATAATTAACTAATAAACACCTGACATTATGTTAACATTATTGTGCATCCTCCCCACTTTTCGCTTTTTTGTAATACTTCATCCAAGTCAGGTACAGATCAGTCGGTGGCATATTAACACGATTAAGTTTTCATATGCAAAGTTGTCATAGTAATTAGTTAGCGAGTCTAGTCAGAAATGTTGTGGTGAAGTTGGTCTACTTAATTTGCATTAATATGCTAAAAGTTTTATAATTTCCAAATCAGGTGGTAGAATTGTTCAAGTCCCAATTCAAATGTTAGCAATGTCATTCAATCATTCGCTATCATCCTCCTATGACTATTTTTATCAATGGTGCTGGAGAATGACGAAGTTGCTCATATCAGTTCCTGAAGACAAATTGGATGAGCGAATTGCTATTCTAGAAATGCTATATGGGAAATACGACAAGACAATGCTGGTAGACAACAACCTCTCAAATTTCTTCTGATCCCTGGCGCTAAAGCGGGATATGTATATAGAATAAATTACAAAGGAAGATGGCACCAAGGTGACAAAGGCCAAGGTAACATTTTGGGGACTTTAGCAACCGACATTGATAAATTTGTAGAGTCTACCAGTCTTCAAAATGTCTCTTGCTACAACGCAATGTACCAAATTTCTACTAAGAAGGATTCATGCCATTTTTCTTGGTTGGAAAAATAATATCCAATTCATGTAGATGACATTTAGTGCCTCGCCAGATTATCAGCAATAGGAAATGCAGTCTTGATGACATTTCCAACAGGCACGAAAAGAGCAAAGAAAGAGGGAGACGATGACTACTACAACAAGTAAAACACCAAGTGTGGTAGCAAGGGCACAAAGATATATTTAATAAACAAGGAACATATTAGATTCGGCTGCATAAATATATATATAATTACCAAGGCTATTATAAAGTACTAGGGGAAGATCGAGGTGAACGCTACCTGAGCTTCGGGGGGTTGGATTTCTAATTCTTTCTGATGCATTGTCCTCCACAAATAATCGTCTCATCACATCGCACATCTCATGTTCCATATCTTCTCAATATTACTATGACTATTTCCATTAGACACCTCCCCCATAACTGGTGAGTGAGGGCTCCTATCACCTTCCAGAATTTCGTCTTTCCTGGTTGTCTCTATCCCATTCTCTGAGTTCTTCACCATCTCATCTCTTCCTTCTAAACCCTTCGACATCACTCCTTCTTGGTGTGGTCCTTTTGAATACCCTCTCATTTCCTACATGGCCCTTTCCTGACACTTTTTCGCTACCTGCACCCTCCTCTGAGCTCTTACTTCCCTGACACTTTGTGAATCTTCTGTGTCCATCATTTCAATGGCATCATATTCTCCCTCTCATTAGCATTCCTCCCCTTAGGTCCTTCCCCCAACACTGAGGATTTACACTACCGTTCTCAACCCTTAGAAAGGAATCAAGTCATCTTCTACAATCAGAATCTTAATCCAAAGAGGCACTTCTTTCAACAACTTTCCTCTTAGCCTAGATTAACACACGTCATCAACCTTAGATAAGGATTGGTAATTTTTGCAACGAACTCAACCATATGTCCCTTGAGAGTAGTCTGTACCAAAATATTTACCACTCTTGTCAGATCTGTGTCAAGGCGGTGGAGTGGCACAAGATCTGTGGGAACCCAATCATGATAGGATGGCATCTGTCCTTCTGGCAAACCCTTCCCTTGAAGTCTCCACAACCAGTTGTACAACTCTTAAGGGAACTTACACCAAAAGATCTCATACTAGTCACTTGGAGTCTCTGAGTATAAAATTTCATCGTTCACCTTAGCGACAACTCAACTTTGAAGTATGGCCTGCTGTGATACAAACCGATCCACTTGGTCATCCCACCAGTTTTGTATCTTCTTCTTAAAAATCCTTGATACCATATTTTGAGCCCCTCTTTTTGATTTCAGGCCCCAGTAACATAACCATTTGTTGGCACAAAAATGACAATAGGGGAGAGACCTTGGGTTCAGGCACAAGGGGCCAACAAGGCTCCATTGTAGTCCAGAAGAATGTTGACATTTTCACCTTACCCGGAGGGGCAAGGAGTCTCACCCGAGGCGTGTCACGACTAAAGTTAGATGGGGTATAATGGAGTATCAAGGATTTTGCATGCAACATACATCAATAACTTACAAAAATCAACTATCTACATTATCCAATCATTCTATTCTACTCATATCATTATGAGAAACAATTCGTCATATAGTCATTCATTTAAAATTTTTAAATAACCCACATAAAGCACATCAAAACATTTTAGATTTGAGACTACTTCTCTCATTAACTTGAACATAATAAAATACATAACAAATTATAGAAGGCTCGAAGCCTAATCATCAAATACATAAACAACATAACCAACAAGACCAGTCATAACCAAAACAAAGGACGAGGCATGCCTTTTCGCAACTGAGGAAGGCTCTCCTAATCCTGGCCTCGCTGATTTGCTTCATGACCAACCCCTTCCTCGTGCTATCTTCTACCTTTTATCCTTTTATCCACACTCCCACTACCAATCCCCTTCATCTCCTTCTCAGCTCACTCTGCCCTCGACTTCCTTCTATCTCCCGTTGCTCGAATCCTCTTGCTCTCATCTTCCACCTTCTTCTACCTTTTATCCTTTTATCCACACTCCTACTACCAATCCCCTTCATCTCCTGCTCAGCTCACTCTGCCCTCGACTTCCTTCTATCTCCCCTTGCTCGAATCCTCTTGCTCTCATCTTCCACCTTGCCGCAGCTACCCGTGCACTCTTATTTCTTGCTCCATCCCTCAGTTGTCAATCCCACAAATCCAATAGTTGTCCCTCCCAACTGTCCTCGCTTTTCTTTTCGCAAAACTCAAAATTCAAAACGAATTCCCCAACATGGCTTATATGTACTTGTACCTGGAATTTTCACCATGGCTGTTACAATGCTCTTTACTTTTCGATCCAACTTTGCCCAGTATTCATATGACATTGTTGTTGGTTTAGTACCTGGATCTACCATGATCCACTAATCTTTATCCACTAGTAGATCCTCCATATTGAGTTCCCATAACTCAAAACTCTACCCATTAAATTTCTTGATCTCTAACTTTCCACTACTGACCATCTTCTTTCACTACAAAAATTGATCCCGCATATCTCCCACTAAACACGGTCTACCACAAGCCTGAGAAAAACCCCTCAGTAACAAAGGCATCCCCTTGAAGCCGAAACAACTCTAATACCAACTGTACGTTTTAACCCTATATAGAAATTACCTAGAGATGAATTCTAAAAAAAATAAATAAACAATAACGATAATATAAAACAAATACACAGATATTTTACCCTGGATCCCAAAACCGGGACTACCAGATTAATTTTTCATTATATTTCTTTCAAT